>JAQIXA010002020.1:0-20257 GCA_034699045.1 Nanhermannia cf. coronata Gr-Ori-00579 | reverse complement strand
CGATTTTTCTTAAAACAGGCTAATATGGGGTATCCTACGAAAATTAGCTAAATTTCCGTCTATTTAGGCGAAAAAAGTAAAAATTTTGGCAATTTTTTGGCAATTTTCAAGTAATGAAAAATCAACCAGAAAAATCTAATATCTCCTAAGCATTTTCAGCTCCTAATAAGTCGATTTTTCCTAAAATACATTAAATTCAATTGAGAATTTCTTGTATATTTCTAGATATACCTAGATGTTTCTGACTCAGGTGAGGTTAGAATAGGCTTACCATATTTTTAACTATCCCTAATCTACCCCTAGTAACTAGTAGGTACTTATAGTTGGAGACAAGTCATTGCATATGAAAAAGTTTATAAAAAGCAATCCGACATTTGATTAAAATATTCATTAAAAACTTCTCTCTAATTTTGCTGACTTGATTTCATTATAAATTACACAAGTCAAAAGCATGTAATTTCCTATAAACCTACAGATACTATCCTACTGATAAAAAGGAAATTTCAGATTTCGGGTAATTTTGACAATATTTTGTAAATTCATTCATTGATCAAAGACACGTAATTCAATTACATGATCAAAATCAAAGTAAAGTAGGCCAAATACCTACCTATAAATTATTTATGTAAGACTATGATAAAAGGGTCCTATTTATTCATTAGAACATTTTATTTAAAATCAGTTTTGTTTTAGGTCATATTAAGGCTAATTTCAACTCAAATATAGGTCATTTTGGGATCAGTTTGATATCATTTTAGTCAGCTTTTAAATATTTAAGACGACCTATATTTCAATAACTGAAAATGAAATTGTCAAAAAAAGTTCGACCAAATACCTAATATCATAAAAATGATAATTTTTAATAAAAAATCTCGACCCCTTTTCTCCTGCTATATCACAAATACACTAACTAAAGGGTTCCTTTACCATGAGATTATTAGTTATTTTAATCAAGTAAAAAGATAAATTAGATGATTTAGATCTGGCAGAATTTCTGCCCACAATTTCAATTAGAAAATGTCATCCATTTTGATCATTTTGATCTCGAAAATTCATTAATAATTATTGAATGAATTAGATATGTACTACGGAGTAGACCTATACTATAGTGTTAGTAGTAAAGGATAAATTGATGAATTTTCGAGTTTGAAATTAATATCTAGAGAAATGCTCCACTAATAATACTAGAGATCTAGATATTGACAAAAGGTATTTTTTTGGTATTTACGTCAATTTTAATGCTCTTAACATTAGACCAAATACTACATTAAAGATAGCATAGCCAGTACTAGTACTAGTACAAGATACCAGTATCTAATAAAATAAAATAAAAAAGTCCTATCGTAATAATATTTATAGCAAATATTATCTGGGTTTTTATTGCTTCATCGAATCCACTAACAACACTTGACGACTTTTTTGAGGGTTTTTTCGAGATACTTTTTTTACATCGTATTCAACTTGATATCGTATTAAATTGAGATTATCTCTGATACATGGTCAAGTACAAAAGTATCTAAAGTCAATATTTTACAAAGAGTATTCTAGTACCTATTCTATCTACTTAAATATTCTACTTATTTTTCAAAATAAGTCAAAATACCGATAAACCATCTAAAATGATTTTATTAGGACAATTTTAGCACCTTTTTTTAACCAATTTTGATTAACTTTTGTCGATTTTTTCTTCCATTCTTGGTAATTTTGCCTGATTTGGACTTCAAAAATATCACAAGATATGAAATTTCTACCTACTGATATGAGTATTTGATTTTTTTTAGATTTTTTAGTAGTGTAGAAATGTAAGGCTCATTTTTGTACTTTTTCTAGATATTTTTGACCATATTTTAATGAAATAAAACTCATTAGTATTAGGTATATCTACAGTATTAGGTTAAAATATCGATTGAAAGACTGTTTTAGCCTAATTTGACCTAAAATTATTTGTTCAAATAACAGTGATTCCATTACTGACTACTGATATTGATGATAAATAAGTATATAATTAGTAGGTAGGTAGTAATGCAAAAAGTCTTGTTTTGTGGTAAAAATTATTTAAATAGGTAAGTACTATATACAGATATAGTACCCTAATACTAGTATCTGTATCTATACTTGTGATTGTGGATAAGTATGTTTATCGATTAAACCACAAATATCATGAAAAATATTTACAAAAATAAACTACTCTACATAACATGGGTATAATTATGCTGGTTTATGGGTTGAGAAATGTACTTACTACCTATTTAATTATTCGGTCGATTGAAATTAAAAATCCTGTTTGATCTCATAAAAAAAAGTGATAAATTTATTAACTTAAGTAGGATACTTATCATATCATTAGATCCGCTTATTCATACATACATGTGTACTACTGTACTACTATGTACCAGTAGTATTGTTAAAAAAGTATTTTTTTGCAAAAAAGTTAATCTTTAAATCAGATTCTTTGAGGGGATTATAATTTTATATCATTTTATGTACTTGACTTTGAAATTTTGTGGACATCAAACATCAATTTTTTGGTAGAAATTGTCTTGATTTTAGCATTATCTGTACTACATATATGAGATAATCAGCTTAAATCCATCAAGTATCAGATCATTTCATTGTAATCTGATGCTATACAGTGTGTTCAAAAAGTCAGGATTCATAAGCAAATTCTTTGTAAATGTAGATAGTCAATCATAGTTATATAGACCTTTATGTAACACTTGAAATTAAAAAAAGAGTCGAAATTGAAAATTTCTACAAGATTTAACTAGAAAAATACTAAAAATAGACCAATAATAGACCAAAAATACACCAAAAATAGCCCAAAAATAGCCCAAAAATACACAAAAAATAGACTAAAAATATAGGAGTAAAAATCGTTGACTACTTTACCGACTTTTTGAACACACTGTATAGAGTACCTCTAATAAATGTACTACTTTTATACTGAAATAAATTTTTTTGAAAATTCTATTAAGGTAATAGACCATGGAATAATTTAATTCTCAAGTCAAATACTTGCAAATATTCTGCAAAATTTGATGCTCGATTTATTCATGACATGACACGAGAAGCTTCAAAAAGTGTAGGCAAAAATGCATGTCATGTTTTGTCATCATCAAAATCTAAATTCGATTCGATTCTGGAATTCTGGAATCATCTAAAAATATTTCAAAATTTTTTTCTAGCATAAATTGCGTAGGAAAGTATCCTCATTTTCCATATGGAGAAAATTTGAGAGCTCTTTTTATAAATTACAAAGTAGGTATTTTGATAAATTGCGTTCTATTTTTTAGGGCCGATTTTTCTCGGACAAATATTTACTTAAAGTTCACTGGGTTATGAAATCTTGTACCTACACTACTTATAGATAATATGATTTGAAAAAATATATAGATTCGAATTCTTTATAAGGTAGCCTAGATTATCTTGAAGTTTTTTAAAAATGCGTTCTTAGGATTTAGGATAGTTGCTCAAATTGCACTTCGATAATTTGAATAAGTAGATACCATTTTTCATAAAGAACGGTTTAAAATGGCAGAATTTAGTTAAAAAATGGTATGTTTAAAATGGCAGAATATAATTAAAAAACGGTTTAAAATGGCAGAATATAATTAAAAAACGGTTTAAAATGGCAGAATATAGCTAAAAATGGTTTAAAATGACAGAATTTAGCTAAAGAAAGGTTTAAAATGGCAAAATATAGCTAATGAACGGTTAAAATGGCAAAATATAGCTAAAAAACGGTTAAAAATGGCAGAATATAGGTAAAAACGGTTTAAAATGGCAGAATTTAGCTAAAAAACGGTTTAAAATGACAGAATATAGCTTTCCCTACATAATATAACTTAGTTTCCTGCTTTCAATTAAAGTTTCAAGTTATGAAATATTGACTATAATGCATATTGATTTGTTATAGGCCTTATGTTCTTAGTAGTTTAAAAATCGACTTGCAATTTTGAATACAATCCCCTAAACCATGAAATAACTTGAATCCAGTTATTTCTTACGTTATAGAGAGTGTTTAAAGGAGAAAATTTTTCATTTTAGAGTCGTATTTGTGTGGGTGGTGAAAGCTATAAATATCTCATAAAATAAAATATAAACCCATCGCAGTACCTAGCAGATCATTGAGTTTACTTACTTATATGGCTTTAAATAAATACATACTATGTATAGAATAGATATAGGGCAATTCTATATGAAAATACTTCGTATTATCAATATACTCGTATATATAGAGTAGGGTACTTTGTATGCTTGAAGTGAATTAGTAGGTCCTTGTAATAAGTAAGTGGAGTAGGAGAGTAGGAGAAAGTTCTAGATCAAATGAGCTTAAAAAACCCTACCGGGTACTTTTCTGTTCTCTTATAATAATTCTTGGGTTTAAACCGAATTCGGTTTTTTTTTCGGGTACTTTCTTCTCTTCTCAACAAGTTGGTGGGTGGAGTCATTGACAAAAGAAATGAATTTAATTCCTAAATTTCCGAAAAGGAAACCAGATGCTCAAAAACTCTGGATTTTTTATTTGAGAATTAAATAACATATTGCTTCCAAAGTCTATAAAGTGTATTGACCTAGAACTTCTCAAGGATTCTGATTCTACTGATGCAAAAACTCAAAATATTTAGGATAAATTGTAGGTACTTGTATATATAAAGGCTCCGATATAATCTCATCTATATTTTGGTTGATTTTACCCCTATACAAGGGTAAAGTTAGACCAAAAATATAGGTGTAAATTCAACCAAAATCGAGGTAAAATTAAAATTTAGTCTATTTGAAGGTGTTCTAAAACATGTAGGTAAATACTTTATATGAATTTATATGCAAATTTAGGCTAATATTGAACTAAATCTTGCACTAGATTCTAGACTAGATACTGACCAGTACACTCAAAAAGACTTCTGTTTTAAAAATCTGTTTTATGATAAAATGTAAGCTTTTGATCGCCAAAAAAAACAAGTTTTCATCGAAAAGTTATCAAATTTATGGCATATTTCTGATAAAAATGAAATTTCCAAAATATTTAACTCAACAATTTGTGCTTTTATGGATATTTTGATCGAGATTTTGAGGAATTTGGACACTTTAGAATGACAGAGGTCCAAAATATAGATTAGTATAAATTCCAGAATCTTATTATGCTTAAAATAAGCTCTAAATGACTGTGAAATAACTATAAAAATGAATACAGAATAATATCAAAAGGCAACTTGGATAATTTTGAAGGACAAAAGGTCAATTTTTGAACTAAAAGTCTTCAAATCTTGATTTTTTTTTTACAAAAATGAAAGTTTTAATAGAAATCCTAAGCTGAAACAGATCGGTTTTTCTTAATTTAAAAAAAATTTATATCTAAAGGTAAGAGATGTTACAAGTTTTATGATTTGGATTTTGGTCAAAATTTTGAGATTTCCTGGTACTTTTGATGAACCTATTATAAAGGTTAGTTTATAACAAGTCACACATTTCAAGGGCAAGTCGATTAGATTATGGATTTCAGTTTTCTCTGATCTTGAAATTTTTCAAATTAGAACTTTAATTTCATACTTGATTACATTCTTTAGTTTGTAATATTCCTACAAAATTATATAACAAACTTTGACTTTCATCTCAACTTGCATTTTCTAATTTATTTAGTGCATTTGCAATTTTGCATTTGTCCCAAACTCTACACATAGTAGGGGTAGATTAGGAATAATTTGTAAATATTTTAAAAATTACAGTATCTTGTTTTCGTAAGAACTTGACTTGAAATTTATTTGAGAATATCTCAGGTATCTCTAGATAAAAAATTTCAGATCAAATTTCAAACATACAGCTAGTTCTGTTGAAAACTGTCCAAATTTAGGCTGCCCAAATTTCAAAAACATCTCCAAACTATTCCTAATATACCCCTGTATATGGATAAAATTCCAGTCAACTTGAAACTTGTAATCTCCCCGAATTCGGTTTTTCGTGGGCGTCTCGCCTGACGTCATCCTTTCCATATACTCTGTAGTACTGGAAGAATACTCCAAAAAAACGAAGTTTTTTTTTTCAAATTTTCTCTATTGCTTCTGTCCTCTACTTTGCCTTTGAAATCTCCAAGTATCTACGTATTACATATACTTACGTCAGACTTTGTTTGCTCCTTTATAACATTACAAAAGGACTCGTGAAAGAACTGCATTCTAAACCATATGGTCCTTTACTCATAGTAGATTAGAAGCTATAAAGTTGTTAAAGTTTCATGAAATAATGCATCTCAAATTCTTGGACTATTTTCTTTGAGCTACCTTTACCTTTGAGAATTCACTTTTTTTTGTCCATTGAAATCCAGGGACTTGGTCAATTAGTCAAAATCCAAAATATCTTTTTTTTTAATTTTTAAAATCAAATCAAAAATTAACTGTGGAAATGAGATCAAATAATTATTTTAGATTGTTGGTCTATAATGTCATCTAAAATTTCAAATCTCTAGTTAGCCAACTGAAAGCATCCGACAAAAAATGCTCAAATTTTGATATAATGATTGATGTATTTTTATGGAATTATAGAATAGGTAATCTAAAGCTAAGAACAGAAAAGTATCTCAAAAATTAATTGACAATTAGGTAACCGAAAAAAGTTTAATTTCATCCCTATTTTGATTGAAATTATCCCTACATTTTTGCTCTAACTTTACCCCTGTATGTACTTACTTAGCCAAAAATAATTTTAGTTTAGATTAGGTTAGGTTATGTTAGGATTTTTTTTTAAAATTTGTGTTAGTTTCGAACAAGAGTCAAGTTGGATTTGGATCAAAAAATAGGGATAAATTAAATCAAAATATAGATGAGATCTTAATCAAGACATACCCTACTAGAGCTAAAGCCTCAAAATGATCACAAAAGTTTTCAAAAAATATCAAAAAATAGATCAAAAATTTACAAAAAATTTCAAATACTGTAATGTCATAAAAAAGTAAAAAATGGCCAATCACAACCTGTGTAATGGCAATATTTTGACCAAAAAAGATTCCAAAAAACGATCAAAAAACCTACAAATGTCAGAATTGAAAAACAAAAGGATTTTTTGACCTTTTTTTTGAGAAAAATCGTACTAAAAATTGCTATATTTTTGTACTTTTCTCGATCAAATTACATAATTAATCTGATATTTTGGTCGATTTGAACTTGACCAAATGTCAAAGTTGCAAAAAAAAGCCTCAAATACTTGTAGATTTTAGCACTATTTAGTTAAAAAGGGGATTTTAGTGGTGTTTTTTCGGCGCAGAAATTTCGATCCAAGGGCAAAAAAGTTGTTGATTCCCTCGTGAATAATTCCCCATGATTATCAACATTAATTAAATAAAATATACTTTGTGCAGTGCATCATCAGATCCTTTTGAAAATGCTCAAAAAAAAAAAACATTTTCTACATTTTTAGCCCTCTTTATTTATATAGAAATAGAATACTTGTTTTTTTCCATCAGGTTTAATTCAATTTATCTTGTAAGACTAGTACTGTGTATACATTAGCATTTAATCTAATTTCTTACTATTAATACCCTCATTACCCTCGTCATAATTCAGTTTACAAGATACAACAAACACTGGTTATATTGTACCATAAAAAACCAGAGAAAGTATAGGTAGGTATACTTTTTCTTACAGAAATAATTTAATTCTAACAAATTCCCCTTGAGCTTATTTCTCCATTATCCTCGAATTTGAAAGAAATTATTTTACTATACCTTTGTGGGTAAATCATAAACTTAAGAACATAAAAACTTTGTATCTACTAAATACTATATAGGACTAGTTGAACTTTTAAAGATACTTGGTATTTCGTTTTTATAAAGTATCTATAAGTATACTGAAATAGGTTTCATTAAAAAGTGCATTTAAATGAAACTTTTATCGAAAATGAAATTTTAAGGCTTTTACAAAATTCCAAGGATTTCAATCAATTTTAGCAAAATGAGCATTCGAGCACCTTTTGAAAAAGTATCTACAAGATTTCAATTTACTTTAGTTAGTAAATTTTTGTCATAAAATTAGAAAAATTGAATTCGTCATCAAATTCTACTCAAATTCAAGGAATTGTAGATTTGAAAATTATGCAAAAAAAATAAACTTTATTTTAGCTTTAAAAACGATACAATAGTTGGAAAAATTGAATTTCGAGCTAAAAATAAATTATTAATAGGGTAGGGTACTTAAGTAGTTTACATCAAAATTAACTGATCAAAAAAAGGTCAAAATGCTCAAAAAATATCCAAAAAAGGTCAAAATGTTCTAAAGATATCAAATAATGCCAAAAATGTCCAAAAATACCAAAAAATGTCAAAAAATGTCCAAAAGTACCAAAAAAATAGGTCAAAAAGGTCCAAAAATACCAAAAAATAGGTCAAAAATGTCCAAAAACAATCAAATAATGTCAAAAAAAGTGAAAAATGGCCTATCACAATCTTTGTAATCGCAATAATTTGATCAAAAAAAATGCCAAAAACGATCAAAAAACCTTTAAAGATCAGAATTGAAAAACAGAAGGGACTTTTTGGCCTTTTTTGAGAAAAATCATATCAAAAATTGATAAATAGACAATTCTCTAGACAAAAAATTTATATAATTTTGACCATAATAATCTAGTTAAGTAAGTACAAGGTTTATCCCAAGTGTCTGTTTTAAAAGTTCATCCAATAATTTAAATGTATCTGTTCAATGTATATGTAATTTGTGCTAATTACAAGTGTACAAGTAATTGGATGTAATTTAAAATTATTTCAGATTCTCGAGTTTTTGGTTTGCTTGTAATTTGCAAATCCATCCAAAAGGTATTATTTATTTTCTGCAATATTCTCTATTGAATATTATGTATAAGGATTTGTCTACAGTATTCTAATGTATTCTGCTCTATTCTACTGTATTCTACTCTATTCTGTACTATTCTACTGTATTCTACAAGTCTAGATAGGGGATTTTATATAGAATACTTTAAGGGGGATCTGTACATGTTCAGATCCTATCTAAACACCCACCCAACTACTTGTACGAGTAGATAGTACACAAAAATATATATGAAATCTAGTATAGGATTCTGAGCTATAGGATTTCACCATGTATTTGATTGCCAGCTGCTGAAATACCCAACATATTTTTCCATTTGAAAAATACACCTCAGTCACATTGAATTCTCTGTCCTACCCAGACGAGCTCAAAAACTTTTTACAAAATTTCCAAAATAAGTGACATTTTTCAACCCATAGTCTTATTTAAACCCTATACTATTTCAATTACACAAGCACAATTAATATCAGTACAATTAGTGTCCTATAATCCTTTAAAAAAATCTTGAAATTTTGAGTATCTTAAAAATTTCAGTTCAAAATTGTGCCATTTACCCCAATCGAAAGTAATTTTTTTTGAATTTTGGATTTGTACAAAATCTGGACCTACAGATACTCTCGACATACTGGACAGCAGGATTTCAAAATTGTGATTTCAACATTTTGTGACCTGAAATAAAAGTGAGGATTTTGTTCGAGATTTTGAAGGCTAAAACAACTATATCTCGAACTCAAATGACTAAAGGTAAGATACAAAATTTATATTTTTTTTTGCTTTTTTCAAGTATCTGTAGAATTTTATGCAAGTTTAGAGAAATCTGTAGATTATCTAATACTCTTATAGAAGCATATACAAATTCGTACTTTGAACTCGATTTTAATAGGTTTTACATTGCAAATATTTAAATATTTAAATAGGAGAAAAAGCAAATAGTTGATAGTGAAATGACCAATTTCGATAAACCTGTTAGACAATGTAATTTAAATCTAATAGTACTTACAAGCAATTTAAAAAATCTCAGAATCTTATAGCTTTAAGGCTTATAAAAACACATTAGAATGAATTTTAGGCAAAATTTTGACCTCAAAAGGCTCTAAAGTACTTGTAAGATACCTAGAGTTGAAAGATGACCTGAAATTTAGGCATAAAATAGCATTTTTCTTTAAAATTTAGACCTAAAATAGCTAGATTACCTCACTTTTCTCAAAAATTTGCATTTTTTTCTGATAATTTAGCCTGCATTTTGTACTAGATACTCGTATTTCAAGATTTTTAAGATTTTTTTCCTTGAAAATTCTAAATTTTTTATTTTCAAGAAACAGGTATTGTTCAAGTAGGTAGGGTATAGTAGGGGAAATGGCCTATTTCTTATCATAATCAGACCTCAAAACCAAAAATATAAAAAAATAGACATTGCAATTGTCATACTGACCACTATGTACATAAGCAATGTAAATGTAGGTACATTTTATCATTTAAAATTTAAATAGTCCAAAATCTGACTATTCGTATAACAAGTCAAGTTACCTTTTACAGAATTTACATTTTTCAAGATACATTTTTCAACTACTAGTTCTGAATCTGAATGTACATTTTTGTACATTTTAAAAGGGACAAAAAAATGCTAACTTTTTGAGAGTTCTTGATAACTTCTAATCACGAATATCATGAATATTAATTTAGTTACATTTACTAGCCTCAGTATATCACTTGCATTTTGACATTTTAGGTCTATATTCCACTTGAAATATCCTCAAGAAATACTTGATATGAAATGAAATTATCTATTTTTGTTGAAATCATTTAGTATGGGGGTAAATGTATACTTTGGATTTGGATTAGTTGAAATGAAATGTTATGAAATATATGCGAATTGTGCATTTTTACAGTTCAATCCAGGCTATCATATTTGCAAGTGCATATTTTTTCTGAAAAATGTAATAAAGTCAATAAATAAGTTAATAAAAATGATTATAATTAGCTTTAATTGACTTATGTATCCGGTTTTATCAACTTACAGATTGCATATACATACTTTGTACTAGAATTTAATATGATATGAGTTTGAGAAAATGGGTCTTATGATTCTTTAAATTAGTCAAAATTTCCGCTAAAATTTAGACCTCTATGTTGGGCTAAAATGCTCAAAATCTGGCAAAAATCCTCAAAAAATGCTCAAAATCTGTCAAAAATCCTCAAAATCTGGCAAAAATCCTCAAATAATGCTCAAAATCTGGCAAAAACCTCCTCTAAAATTTCCCTAAATCTCGTTTTATGAAATTTGGAATATTCATAGGGCCCATTTTATACCTAAAAATCTCATTGATACTTGTAATTTAAGGTAAACATGGTTTATATCCATATCCCAGTGTGCATAATCTGTATTTATAGGGAATTTTTGTGTCAAAAAGTTGACTCTTTCATCGTAAAAACACGATTTAAATATTTTCAAATGGAAAATTTCCTATTTCAAATTACAGATACTATTGCCAGTTTAGTTAATTTGAATCAAAATTAAAATTTATAATTTCTACTACTGTACTTGTATACATACGGAATAGAACAAAGTCGCATAATATCCGACTCTTTAAAAAAGTCGAGTAATTTCACTTTGAATTTGAACTTTTGCCGAACTTTTAAAAGATTTTTTTTTCCTCATTTTGCAAATGCAAATGTAATGTATCTTGTACTTTAGTTGCAAGATTGAGATTTGAGAAAAAAACAACAACATTAATAAGTCTAGGTTTTTTCAATACATATATATAGGTATAGTGGTAAAAGGTAGTTTTTTTGTTCAAATTCATGATTATGTATCTTGGTCTTACCATTAGACTATATAGAGACAGGTACTACGTTGTTCAGTATTAGTGTAATAGTGGCTAATATCTGTAGTTAGTAATGTTTTAGTAGGTATTGAAATTTGAAATAAAAGTTTTAGATTAGGATTGGAAAAGTCTTATGCAAATTCACTGTTTGAAAGTAAAGTATAATTTTTTTCCAACGAGAATTATTTTGCTAGTTATCTTGTGAATAATAATATCAAGAAATAATACATATAAGTATATATAATGGCAATACCTTTTGAATCTTGAACTAGCCTTAGGCTATAATACTTGTAAATACATATAGGGGTAGATTAGGCATAGTTTGGAACACTTTTTTTGAAATTTAGAACCCTGTTTTAGCTTGAAAAGATCTGAAATTTGTTCAAGAATATCTTGAGTATCTCTACATATATTATAGATATCAAAATTTCAGGTCATAATCAGACTTCCCTTTGAAAAACCTGCCCTAACTATCCCTAATCTACCCTAGGAAGACTCTTAGGTACCTGTGATACCTCTGTATAATATAATAGAGTATCTTACTAAACATTTCCAAGACCTCTGGATCATTTTGAAGGGCATTTGTATCACTCAATAATATATGTAAAAAAATCTTTATTCATAACTTATTATAGCCAATAATACCAATAATATCAGCACTTAAATTAACATTTATCTTATCATATACATAGGTACTACTATACATAGGCCCTATACATACCTATATACCTATAGTATCTTAGTATTTTAGTATGTCTTGGTCTTGGCCCTATTCTTTGAAATCTAGTACTACTAACTCCCATACTAAGCTATGATTGATTGGCTATTTTTAATTTCATATCTATTTAGTACCTACATACCTAGAAACACTTACCTCGCGGCCAAATTCTCATTATAATTACAATACTGATATATAATATAGGTAAGGTAGGCTATTTTGAGATTTTTAAATTATGATTATGATAATAACCCTCATGTAATTTCATCAGATACTCACATATTTTACGCATTTTAAGTACAAAAAGCAAAATCAAATAATTTATATATAAACTATCCATCTTTATAAAGTTAATTTATGGAAATTTCTACAAGTTTTTATTAAATTTGGATTCAAAATTTTTGCTATTTTTGAGAATTTTTGAAAATTTCAAAAAGAATTTTCAGGAATTATGCAACTTTTTTAGGATTTTTGGATATTTTGCATAGCTTTTTTTCGAATTTTAGCAAATTTTTGCACTTGGCTTTTTGGTTCAGGATGAAGCAGTTAATTTGAAGCTTTTATTTCAACTTTTCTAGTCAAGATACTCGTATTCAACAGGTTTTTCCTACTTGAAATTTCATTTTTTTTATTTTTAGAAGCACTTCTAGTACTACTGGGCTTTATAGATAAATATACGCCCATTTTCAATAAGTTATTGCTTCCAATTTCTATTAAAAAATCTCGATATTCGATATACAGTGTGCTTATCAAATAAGTACTACTTGTACGAGTACAACAAAAAACACGATTTTTATTTTGAACCAAGTTCAAGTTTGCAAAATTGGCTGTTAATTTGATATAAAGAGTTTGAAATTTGCAAAAAAATACATACAGATAAGCCTATACTTATCTTAGTAATTTTTCCAAGACTTTATATTTCACTTCCTACTTTAAATTATACATCTTATTCTTACTATGTATTACAATATAGTAGTATAAGATACTCAAGTAGAGACTATTTATTATATTACAAAGTTTTAAATATAAATTACATTTACAAAATAGTCCTTCCGTTCCTGGCACATCTTACCATACTTACAGATACAGATACTTATTATTGTCTATCTCTATATGAGACAAAAAAAAACACACAATTTCTTAATGTTCTTGAAAAAATTTGGCTTCTTGACTTGACTTGACAATACAATACCCTACTCCTCAAGCTCAAGTATTCGGCCTTGTTTTCAAAACTTTTTTTTCTTAAAAACTCAAAAGACTCTCAAATTCCAAAGTATTTCAATCGAGTTTGCAAAATTTCTGGCAAAGAAATTTCAGAATTTTATTTATTCTCAAAAGCTTAAAGGTTCTCAAAATGCTCAGTTTATCAATCTAAAATTCTAAATAAATTAAGTATGCATATATGTCTGTATGTCTGTATGTATATGGGTAATTGTCGTATAAAAATCTGAGATTACTACTGCCCTAATGACTTTATTTTTGGCCTGAAAAGTATGGCCTAAAATACCCAAAACAGTGGCCACAGTAGAGTGATTTTGTGCTACTAAATTTTTATACTTTTTATACATTTTTGAGCAAAAAAGTAAGTAAATATGCATACATATGGTACATATAGTACTTATAAGACTTATAAGTTAGTTCCTTCCTGATTTTTGGCATTTTTTTTGGCATTTTGTATATATGTATTTATTTATCTAGCTTGTTCCACATGAGTAGATATGACTTGGTGTTGGAACAAAAATTTCGATAAAAAAAAATTGCAATTGTTACCCACAATTACCCATGAATAATTACCCTACAGATACTCTGTATTAGTACTAGAACTAATACTTGTAATAGGTATGTAAGATATTGACCAGGAAATATTTTAACTAATTTACCTATAAGACATAAGATACTCTGCTGACTTACAAATTTACATTGCATTGAATACCGAATATTCAATGCAAAATACTCGAGTACTTACATGAATTCGAATTATTTAATGATTGTTCAGTTGATAGAATTTACATTGAAATGTCTCTATAAAGCACTTTTTTTCTATTTAAAGCTCTTTTGAACTTTTAAATACTGCTTTTTATAGGTCATTTGGTACAATTTATTTGAAATTCAGACCTCTAGGTCAACTTAAAGTCTCAAATTCTTAAAATTTGACCTATTTATTCGTCATTTTTAGAGATACTTTTAGGAGTTCTAAACATATTTTTTGGTTTTTTGCAAATTCACTTATTTTCTAGGTCAATTTAGGCTATATTTAGGGTTATTTCAGACCTCTAGGTCAACTTAAGGTCTCGAATTTTTAAAATTTAACCTAGGTATGCCTATTTAAAATACTTTTTTAGAGATACTTTTAAGAGTTTTTCTGTTTTATGCAAATTCACTTATTTTCAAGTACCCTACGTATTATTTAGTACTTATTTTCAAGGTCAATTTAGGCTATATTTATTGATATTTCAGCCCTCTAGGTCACCTGAAATTTCTCAAAATTTCAAAAATTATAGATGGATTTCTAAAACTAGGGATAAGGTCTATTTTTTATAATTTACTTCATGTTTACATAATACTAATCAAAAGAACTTGATTGATTGAGGTCAAAAATTGCAAATATCGATTGTTGAATCAAAAAGTATCTTTCTAGATAGGTTTTACTGTACTAGTACTTACCTATCCTAATGTCCATAATATCAAAATTCTAAGATAATTAATAATTACATTCAAAAAATGGTCTAGTAATTACTCTTAAAAATTAGGTAGATAAATCGCCAAGTCTATTATTATTATACAATTCCAATGATAATTCTCTCAGTTTACGGAAGATATTTAACTAATTATTGTTTAATTATTTATACTCACATAAGAGACTACTGGTATATTGTCTCTTTTCCGAGTAATACAAAATTTAAACCTACATTATCTTACTACTAAAAATGTACAATGCTTGTTTTTTTGAACTCGATGAACAATTAATGATGTTTTTCTAATCTAATAATACACTTACTATATTAGGGTACTTATGTAAGTCCTGAGTCCTGATACTATACATATACAGTAGTATAGATAGTGTAATGTAATGCAAATTTCAAAATATTTTATTAGAAATCTTGTGTAGAACTTTGTGAAATTTTTGATAGAGAAGAATAAAAGGATTATTTCAAGACTTGGTATTTTGTGTAATAGTAGGGTACTATATACTGCCATATAGTAAGTAGTAGGGGACAATGCACTTGTTTAAATCTCTAAAAATTTGATTTGAATTAAGTAATTGACTTGAATTATAGTACTAGTACCAACCCTAAGTACTGGTACTGATATAAGGAACTTGAGCAAGATTTTTCTCTTTTTTTTCGAATTAAAGGATCTTTTTGTTGTACCAAGATACTATGTATATCATCAATGATTTGTAAAATCGAAAATTTCATACCTAAAATAGCGTCAGTAGTCAGTAGTAGTAGTTGAAAAGACCTAAATTATATTTGGTATCTGTGCCTATAGGATACTTTGTAAATAGTTAGACAGGATTATGTTTGGTCTATACATTTAACTATCTAGGTATATAAAGGTATATTATTGCCTTTTTTGATTTGGTCACAAGTACTGTACAAATATATTTCTAAATTACATTCTTAAAAGATGATTCGCACTTTTTAGATTTACATTTACATTTACTTAACACATCTACAGATATAATGCAAAAATTGAACAAATTGACAGATACAGAAATATTTGGTAACCTTTACAAGTTTACAAATGTCATTTTTTCGATATTTTAATAAGATTTTAAGGTAATAAATCATGAAATTTACTTTGATTTATACCTATATCTAAATACATAGATACATATTTATGTAAATTTTAGCTTATCGATAGTTATACAAGGGATCTTATGATTATTCTAAGTTTTTTGAGAAATTTAGGCCTGCTTTAAAGCACCACATGGAATGGTTTTTGGGTCAAATTTAGAGAAATGATGAAAATTTGGAAAATTCGACTAAAGACCCCATTTCACAAGGTATGTCATAAATTCAGTTTCTTGTAAATAAATCAAATTATAAGTACAGTCGAATTTGAATATGTAATATACTAAGAATTAGATAGGTCATAGTAGTGTATAATTAGGAATTTGACTTTATTTTGCAAATATTCTGTCATTGTAATAGAAATCGAGTTTCAAGAGCAAATATGTATTTTTGACTTTTATTAGCTCAGAAATTTGCTTAGACTTCTCAGAATTTTTGAGTAATTTTAAACAATTGAATGTTCAATTATTATTATTATGTATAATTATTCATAGTCACAGTACAAGGTACTATTTAAAGACCTTTGTCTCTTACTACAGTACACAAGACTAAATATTTCACCAGATACATTACCTATAAGTAAAGTCATTAATACCTTACCTTACCTCTAGTTGCATAATATTCATTAAAATTATATAATTTTTAATGATTACTTTAGATAATCACGGAAAGGTCATTTGTATACACTATCTAGTACTACTTCTGATAAAAGATATTTGCCAAAAAATGTGCAATTTTTCGATTAAAAATGCGATAATTTCAGGCATTTGACAATTTTTCATATACAGATAGGACAAGATGGCTCAAAATTGTCATTGAAAGGATAGGACTCTAGAGTCTAGTTTAAGAATGGATTTTGTTTTTCATATTTCTAATCTTGTGATCTATCTGTGACACAAAAAAATACTTTTAATTTTGCATAATACAAATAGTACTAGTACTCTAGTACATAGCTCTAATCCTAAAGGTCATAATAATGCACAATTTAAAATATTGACGGTATTTAGAATAGCATGATAACGTCACTTGGTCAGTTTAGAACGCAAATATTTACACTTGTATCCTCTAAATAATAAAATAATAAAACTTCAATTTTAACTTGTATTTATAGCCTGATCATAAATAAACTAATTTAGAATCCTACACTTAAATACATAGGTATTAGGGCAAAATGTTATTGAAATATTTCTAAAAATTTTCAAGTCTCGACTACTTGGTTTGGTCTCAAAGTCAAAGTGCACTTTTTATAATTGTCAATGAAATTACGATTTGTAGTTATTTCATAATACATATAGTTATAGGGGGAACCTTCAAATTTTGAACTTTTTTAAAAAATTCTAGCATTTCTACTTGATTTTAAAAGTCATTTAACATTTAGTTTCAAATTAAATTCACTAAAAGTCGAATTTTGTTCATTTTTTTTGGCAATTTTTGACAAATTGGAACCTTTTTGAAGCTTTTATAAGAAATATTAAGGGTGGCTAAGGGATAGTTTGGGAACGATTTTGAAAAAAACAGCTTGTTCAACCAGTTGCTTTTAAAATTTGGGCATACTTTTTCGAATAATTAGTTGCTATTTTAATTGGAAAAAAATTTTGTACATTTTTTGGCAATTTTTGACAATTCGGTAACTTTTTGAAGCTTTTTCTATCTAATCTTAAGGGTGACTAGGGATAGTTTGGAAACAATTTTGAAAAAAAAACAGCTTATTTAACCAGTACTGAAGTATTCTGAAGCATTATTGGTCCTTTATTTTCATAAATTATATCAAAAATTATGGAAAAAATTTGTAAAAAAAGTTCTCGAAAGGAGTATTTACTATTTTGAAGTACTACATAGAGATATCTGTTGTAGAAAGCTAGTAGGTTATAAAAATACTCGAAAAGTTGAATCTCTAATTAAAGTGTCATGTCAATTATCATTTGGACTATCTAAATCACATACTTATATGACTACTACATACTACATATATAGATACTACCCCTGGCCCCAATTCGATATTTCCAAGTCTCAAGTAGAATTTCATAACCTTTTTTGCAAATTTTAAGAAACTTTCAAAATTTGTGGTTCATTTTAAAGCTGAGCATACTTATACCCCTACATATCTACACCTAATTTAATTAACTTGAAACAATACTTTTTTTCTTTCAACTTTAAATTTATCAGCATGACTATTCATTTCCTTTGTAAATACATATCTCATTACTATTACTAGGCTAGACTATATAGTGTGATTATTTTAACTAAACTGACTGAGCATTTGTAGGTATTTCGCAATTGCAATTAATTAATTATATTTGATTTGTATAATTCACATTTGTCACACATATTAACATTTGTACTCTATCAGTGTATGTATAGTACCTATTTGTAATATTTTAAAAGTATTCTATAGGGGTAGATTAGGGATAGTTTGGAAATTTTTTCAGAAATTTGGACTGTTTTTACGTGAAATTTGTTTGAAAATATCTTGGCTATCTTTAGTTATAGATACCTATATGAACTAGGTATATAATAATATATACCTCAGGTCAAAATACAACTGGCTCTGCTCAAAACAGTCTGCCATTTCTGATAAGTTTCCAAACTATCCCTAATCTACCCCTACTGTAGTGATACATATTATTTAAAGCAAATATTCATACTCAAATAAAGTCTCGCTTGGTCACTACCTCGTACTATATTTACATGATATAATACACAAATTAAATACAAAAAGTCCTATTAATTTGCCCTAAATGAACCAATCTCGCACTTCACAGTATATCAGACGAAAAATACAGCTTAACTTCCCTATAAAGAACCTAATAAAAGTACCTATAAAAGTTCAAAACTCTTATTTTAAGAGCATCAAATTCAAGCATAAATTGAAAAATTTCTAATTTTGGGGATACTTTGATTTGGAATCTTAAAAGCTCACTTTTACCTTCTAGAGATATTCTTCTCTATTCTAAGCTATAGATTTACATATATTTAATGGTATTTAAACGCTATTATTAATACACTAAACTAAATAAATGTGTAGAGAATTTATGGGTTTTTTCCTACCTATCTACAAAGTATCTGATCTGAATATACAATCTAATTTTTTTGTATTTGCAATTTGCAATAGGTAATTTAGGCACTAAAATTCTAACTAGACAAAAACCAAATTTTTATACCTTGCTAAATGTACCTACATTGTTTTTTTTTCTAAATAATTCACCTTTCCATTACCTCGATCGATTCAAATTATCTGATGGTAGCATCTGTATTTGGATAAAATAACACTAATTACTGTGATAAAATAGATTTTTGAATAAAATGCACTTTACTATAAAAGTACTAATGCTAATTGCTCATTGTAAGTAACTTTAAGTTGATTGAATACTGTACTGTACAAAAATTGACCTTGGCTTCAAGTTCTACATTTAATTTTAAGATTTCAAAAGTTGGATATGAGCCACTAAAATGCAAATTTTTATTGATTATTCACTCAATTCACTTTCTGCGAAGCACATTGACTTGCATTCAAATTCGCCATTTGATTGGCAAATATCTTGAAAAAAAATGTAATTTTTGCCTTATTTGTAGGTTTTTTGAGATTCTTATCCTTACTATTAGCTCGCAAAAGTACAAATACAAAAGGTCACTTCAATTTTTGTACTTTATAAGACAAGAATTTTGAATAAAATCTCTAAATTTTTTAGTTCTTTGACATATGATTTGAATTAACTGCTTTAGTTTACACCTAAACTTGTATTAAAATGACCTCATAATCCAAGAAAGCTTATATTGACCATCAAATTTTGTAAAAATTGAGCTAATTTTAGAGCATTTTCTGCTTGAATTTTAACTCAAATTTAGAAAAATGGTGTAATTTTGGACCTTAATTTTAGAACAATTGATAGCTTTGAGTAACTTGCAAAAATTAGCCAATTTTCCGTCTATTTAGGCGACTTGAGCAAAAATTTTGACCATTTTTTGGCAATTTTCTGGTATTCAAAAATTAACCATAAAAATCGCATTTTCAGCTCCTAAAAAGTAAATTTTTCTTAAAACAGGCTAATATGGGGTATCCTACGAAAATTAGCTAAATTTCCGTCTATTTAGGCGAAAAAAGCA
>JAQIXA010002019.1:0-20263 GCA_034699045.1 Nanhermannia cf. coronata Gr-Ori-00579 | reverse complement strand
CAAATTCCAAATTTCAAATATCAAATTATCAACCAGAAATAAAAATACAAAACATTTTTGTCTCAAAAATAAAATCTCAAAACCCCTTAAAAAACGGCATTTCATATTACCCCAAAAATATCAAAATCTATTTGTACTGGTACTAACTTTGAAATTCTTTCGATATAAAAATAATTCCATAATTTTTTTTTTGGAATAAAATTGGAAAGTTGTGTTGTCGATTACGAAATAATTTCCTCCATTTTTAATTATTTTCGACCATATTTCGTCAACTAGAGGTACACATTGTCCACCTACATGTCAAGTGGAGTCCAAAATAGTGACCAAACCAAAGATAACCGATAATTGGAGCTGGAATTTTACTAGTTACTACGATATAGTCGAAAAAAGGCGTGAAGAAGGTAATATGGAAATTAAAATTAAAATAATATCTAATCTAGTCCTACTGCTTACTAATCTACTATAGTCTACTATAGTTTAATTCAGCTCTGAAAAACAAAATTTGGCCACACTGGCACATATGAACTAACTAATACTGTATTTTAATGAAATTTTAGTTACTAACTAATTACATTACAAATTATGTTATTTTATTTTAGACATCTGTGGCTCGATAATCAATAATGGCGTGTTCAGCACTAAAAAGGCCATATGGATCAGTTGATGGACTATCTTCTCCAGGTGGGAGTAACAATGGTGGTGTTGGTGTGAATGGTAATAATCTAATTCCACAGAAAAGACAAAGGTTTTCTCCGCTCAGCAGCCCTCAGCAGCAGCAGCAACAGCAAATTATCCATTCTTCATCATGCTCATCATCACCTGTGATTGCTTCATCATCAATGTATGGTCATATGTCACCATTTTCAAATGATCATCTAAGTCCACCAAGAGAGGTTCGAGGTGAAGTGGCCAATCGGGTTTATGAAGAAACGCTCGCTTTAAGACGTCGCCGTAAATTATTCTTTGATAACAAGACTGTTGGTGGTTTAATTGGACATGGTATTGGACATCAAGGTGCCTATGGTAGTATCCCATCTGCTGCTGATGCGAATTCATCCCCGGATAAACCATTATTCACTTTCCGACAAGTAAATCTCATATGTGAACGAATGTTAAAGGTAATTTAAATCATCAATTTACCATTTTGATCATATTTTGAGGCTTTAGTCTTTAGCAGAGCATTATTATAGATTATTATTATGTACATTGAATTTTATAATATTTTATGTATTTTGATTACGTAGTGTAGTAGGTAGATTTGTTAAAATTGCGAAAACAAGTTGAGTTATCAATATCAAAAAGCTTGGGATTGAATTTCAATTCCCTATCAAATAACACTAGATAAGCAAAAACTCGGTTTCTATTTTATTTAAAATGAATTGTAAGTATGTATTTTAAAAGCTCGATCTTTAATTTTTTAAATTCTTAATAGGAAAAAGAAGAGGAATTGCATGAGAAATATCAACACGAGCTTTCACAAAAGTTGACCGAGCAGTACCAACAATTTATCCAATTTACACAGGATCAAATTAAGAAGAATTTCGTAAATGCTCCAGACGGTTCGTATTTCTCTTAATCACCAACTCAATATAAATCCACATCCTCCAATCCAAATCCAAATCTAAATAATATAATTATAAAAGTTTAAAAAGTAAAAGAATCTTGATCTCCGCATCGCTTGAAGCTCAACATAATTTATAAAAAGTTTATATATAAATTTATAACTTTTATCAAAAAGCAAACTTCAATTATTTAAACTTGACACACTTGAAACGAAAAGAAAAATCACCAAAATTAAGTTCTAGCACTTTTTAATCTTTAATAAACCCCTTATTAATTGCAATTATAATAATGTTCTTTCTATATTTTATCCAATCAAATATATTATTAATTAGATATTTTAAGCTCTTTTCTCGATATTAGATTGTAATTAATAATTATGTATAGGTTCTTATATATTTATTTGATTTTTTTCCTTGTAAAGTCTGTCCATATATTTAATTAAATACCCAAAATTATGTCTATTTATAAAACCCAATAATTTATAAAATAGCAAAACAAAAGGCAAATAATTTTTTTAAAATTTAAACGTTTAATAAATTACCTATTACAATTTAAATTACCAATAATTGTTAGTGTTAAATCAAATACTTATGTATGTATCTAGCCCTAGATCGTGAAAAATAGCCTTTAGTAGTAAAAATAGCCTTATCTATGCATAAATATATAAATTATATTTCCTATATAAATTAGAATACTTAAGTAAGCCCAATATTTCATCAGCTCTAAAAACTTGGATGTCTAGGTTCAGTTTTACAAGTACGTGTAAAATTGTGATCAAAACCTGATTTTTAGAGCTGAAATTATCTAAATGAATAGACAACTAAAAAAATTTATACAAAATATACATTAAAATACCGCGTGAAAAATTTGTAATTTGTATATAATTAAAGTAAGTATACATTAAGTTGTAAAAATATTTATATCTCCCTATATTATATAATTTATATTATATTATAGGTAGGTATTTATTTAATAATTTATGCTCTGCAAATAATTTCTTTTATCTATGAGTCAATAAATATTCAAAGGCATTGTTGAATATGAAATTGTATCTACTTCATAAGAGTACTTAAGATTAGTTTGAGTTTGAAGAGTTTGTTAATGAATAATTAGGTATTTTTAAGACTGTCTAGGTATAGTGTCTTTAGACTGTAGGTTAAGTTAGAGGGTTAGGTAGGTATTATTTAATTGTGCCTAATTTATAATTCTATTCTAGGCTAAGGAGTACACTTGATAATATTGATGAGAATTGATTCTCCAAATCTTCTTGTTTTATATTCAGTAGGTTGAGCGATGAAGTGAATAATTCTTTACAGGTTGATTGGACAATGGTTTGTAGGTCATCATGACAATCTGTGTAGATTTGAGAACATCTACCTTGATCTTCTAAGCCAATTTTAATTGCATCGGAGAAATCTTTAGGAACTATTCCGACCTTTCTCCTATATTAAAATTTATATTAGATTCTTTTAGATACATAGACTATAGACCTCTTTGAACTCTGAAAAGCCAATTTTGTTTCGATTTTGAATATATTTTGTATTTTTTTTTTAATCAAGAGCTAAATCTGCTTTTTCAGAGCTTTAGAAAAGGTTTGTTCGAAATCTTACGTAAAAAAAGTGATCAATTTGATGATTTTCTCAGGTAAATATGGAATAAATCCATGTGCATGACATACAAGAAGTTCTTTACAAGCCTCATTTTCTTTGGGCAGAAATAGGAAAGCACTTTCCACGAATCCTGGACGGCATGAACTTGATCCAGAAAAGCTTCTTGATTCAAATTTAGTAAAGTTTAGTCTAGACCTAGATCTAAAAGATTTTGTTCTATTTCCTTTGAACTTTTGTGAATCCAAAGATTTACTTTTCATTTCTTCATAATCTTCATAATCATAATATTCTTCATCTTCTGAATTTTCGGTTAGCTTGAAAATATCTCCATTAATATTAGGCTTTGGCTTTTGCTCAAACCATTTTGAAGGTTCATAAGGGTAATATTTCCTGCAGGAAAAGTTTAGAAAATGAAAATACCTATAGATGTTTTGGAAAATTAAAAACCTTGGTGGTACCTTGGTGGTGTTCCCAAAAAATAAGAAACGGGTGCTGCAACAACACCAAAAAGCAGTACTATCGACAATCCAGCAGTTAATACTTGGAAAAAAAACCATCAAAAATTACTAAAAGTTTAGGCTAGGTATACAGATACAGATATGTAGGTATTCGAGAAAATATTTAACATTTTTACATACATACGGACAAAGGACCTCCTAATGGAGCCCTCAAGGTATTTGAAATATCTAAAATAAAATCCAATTTCCAGATCAAAAACTTCAGCAGAGCTCAATCAAGCAGTTCAATTTTGAAAAGAATATCTCGAAAGAAATTCAGAATATCACTTATAGGATTAGATAAGTGATATCCTAATCTTTTACTATTACCATACGAGTAATATTACTCGTAAAATTTCTTTCGAGAAATTCTTTTCATTTCAAAAGTATCGGTTAAATGGGAAATTATGATGTATACCGTATGGAATTGAAAAAATCACCCCAATATTCTGAAAAAACCCAAATTAATGTATTCAGTATCTAAAATTCATTTTTAAATGTAATTAGCTTACTAATTGTTCAGTATTTCTTCTCTGTCCATTACACTTTAAATGATCTTGTCCGATTAAAAAGATGAGAAATAAAAATATTACAAGATAAAATTTTGTCATTTTTATGAGAAACTCCTATAAAGAGTCCTAGACCTAGACTATAAAATCTAATAAAGAAATGAATTTTTTTCTAGACTAAGGATAAGTGAGCTTATGTGCTAGTTAAAAACTCGTTAAAGGCAAAAAATAAAAAATCTACCTATATTAAAAATCAATCTCATTTTTAAGTAGGTACCCATTTTTATTAATGGCTTTATTTTTAGCTTTCCAAATTGTCAAAGTAAAAATAGTTAGGGTACTTACTACTTACGATACGATTAGGACTTTTGTATAAGGGTCCTTTAATTCACTTTCTACGCTACGAAGCCAAAAATTTTGAAAAATGAATCGTTTTCGGAAAGCAATCTTTACCTCGGTATTTCTCATACTTCAAATTCAGATTAACCCAATTGAGGGCAAAGGTCAATATGTAAGTAAAAATTTCATTTTTTAGCAATAATTTTTTGCATTTTATCTTGCATTTATGTTTTTAACGATTATTTAAGGTTATGCCTGTACTACTTGGAATGAAAATGTCTTTGCCTTACGATGCGGCTAATGTTTTTAACAGGTGATTTTGAGAAAAAATTGCGTACTTTAAATATATAAAGGGTAGTTACTAGAGGTTATCCTTAATTTTATCTTTTTAGACCTTATGCTGCAGTCCTTTCGGTAATTTTATAAAATATTTAAAGATATCTGTAACTGGATTTTTAATAATTATGTTTTTCTAGACATTTTTGGCAGGATCACTTGCCTTCATCCTTTTTTTCGGAGTTTTGACTTCGCCCTTTGGGTAGGAAATTTTTGGAAATTTTTTAAAAATTTTTGACTAATTTTGGAAAATTTTGATTAGCTACATGTTTGGAATCCCTTCAAGAAAATATATCCTCGGTTCAGAAGCCGATCTACTCCACTCGCAAAGTACATCACTTTCACCTCGAAGTTCAAGAAATTTCTCACCACTAGATCAACTTTTATGGGTCATCCCACCCTCAGACCATGGCGATGACTCATGTCAACTCATGTCACTCTGTCTATCTCACAGTTTTCTTAAACATCTGTCAGTCGATCTCCTCAAAATCTACAGAGCTTCGAGTCAATCAACTGTTCAAAATATCCCAACCTCTCATCGAGAAGCAATACTCAAAGGAATCACAAATAAAGCTCACAAATGCACCTCATTTTATCCCAAATGCCAAGAATCTCCTTTTACTCTCACATTTAAAGCTTATATGAATTTACTGCCATTACCAGAAAATATTAGAACTGGACAATTTAGGAAAAGAAAACAAGAAATGTACATGTAAGCATCAGCATCTAAAAGATATTGATATTGTAACATTTTTATTCTATGTTTTAAGTAGGATTTGTAGGTAATAAATAATTTTTAGAAATTGAATTACACAATTTTTAATCTATTCTAAACTCTAAAATAAGTTATGTTATGTCCTATTATTCATAATAATATATTCAATGAATCTTTACAACTTTATAAAATAAATCCCATAAATAATTTTTTAAATGCTATAAAATATCAACAAAACAAAACAAAAAAATGGTATAAAATTTCTGTTTGTAGTATTCCTTTACCATTCTAGTAAAATAGTATAGTTTTAAGTAGTTATATAATATTATTTACACCTAATACCAGTATCTCTGAATTGTTATAATTATAATATTACTAATAATAATTATTAGAATAGAAAAGTTAAAAAATAATAAAAATTACGCTTTTATACTTTGATAATAATAAATTATAATAGGTAGAGTAAATGGTATGTTATTAAATTATTTTAAAGTCACTAAAAATTTAAAGTACTGTATAAAGTACTGTGTAGTTAATATAGGTAATAGATAGAAATTTTTTATCAACCATAAACGCAATCGCTAATAATTACCTGGTTGATTTGGATTATAATGTTGTTGTTGTTGCATAGGACCTCTTGGTAAATTTTGTTGATTCTGCATCATAATTTGTCTCAATCTTTGGGTATTTTGATTCGGCATGTTTGGCTGCATGTTTGGACCAGTTGACATTTGACCCATTTGTCCACCAGCCCCTGAAACAACCATACCTTTTATAAAAATAGGGAAAATATATTAGATAGAATTCAATTTATACTTAGTAATATTTTTTTGTTCAAACCTCCACCCATGGGATTTCCCATGACCATCCCTCCTTGTTGTCCTACAGTTTGATTCATTTGTTGAACACCTGCACCTACAACATTCCCTGGTCCTGGAGTTCGATTATAGTTGCCACCCATTCCCATTGTAGTATTTGGATTCATTATCTGTTGATTTGGTGTGTACACAGGTCGACCAATTCCTCTACCAACTCCAGGATGAAAATCCGATATTACTTGTTGAGGAACTTGCCCTCTAACCATCATTTGCTGTTGAGGATTATTCATATTCATATTTCCAACACCACCTGGACCGATTTGTTGTTGCTGTTGTTGGCCAGGAATTCCTTGATTATACCCAACACCTCCACTACTACCGTAATTAGGCTGTTGCTGAGGATTCAATCCACCACCAACATTTTGATGAGGTATTGTTGAAGCTTGTGGATACATTGGATTCATAGGTCCACCACTTTGTTGTTGTGGAAAATTTTGCTGCTGTTGTTGTTGATTTGGTGCTGGTCCACGTAAATGCTGGCGTAAAATTTGATGCCTAGGGTTTGGACCTTGTGGACCACCTTGACCTTGTGATGGAATTTGTGGTTGTTGTGCCTGTCCTGGTCCCGGACCTTGTTGAAAGTTTTGATACTGATTTGCACCTCCAACATTGGCTGAGCCTGGTCCTGAGCCAGGATGTCTAGCTCTCAACAAGTTATGTAATGCTTGCTTTGATTGATTAATTGGTCTATTTCCTACACCAGGTCCACCTACTAATTGTTGTTGTTGAGGTGGTGGTGCTTGTTGTTGAGAATTTTGTTGAGAATAAAAAGTGTTTGGGTTTTGAACTTGCTGTTGATTTAGCCCAGGATTATTGTTATTATTAAACCATTGAGGTGGAGGTCCTGGCGGCGGCGGATATGGTGGAGGTCCAGTATTAGATATTATTTGATTCGGTGGTGGACCGCCTCCATACGGGCTACCAGCGTTTGTATTAATTGGTGGTGGTTGTGGTAATGGTGGAGGAGGCAATGGCGGAGGAACCTGAGCTGCTGCTTGCTGTTGAGCCTTTGTTTGACGTTTCCTTTTTGCTGGAGCTCTGGGCTTTTTAGTTTGAGCTGGACCCCTTGGAGAAATACAGTCTGATGAAGGTGTATCCGGCTGTCGTACAATAATCTCTTCCTTTTCAATGATCTCTCTTTTCATGTCAATATCTTCAGGGGGCAATGGTACAGGTTCCAGAAAATAAGATGATGGTTTGACCATATTATGAGTGTGATATTTCAAAAGCCGGAATGAATCTTCATAACCTGAAAAAACATGATGAAAATTAGTTAATTAAAAGATAAAAAAAATAGCATCAAATAAAATTATTTTAATGAACAAGTACTTACGCAATGGTTTTCTTTCCATTTTTACAGCTCCAAACCAAGCTAAAAAATAATATAAGATAAAAATAAATCATCATATTTTACTGCTAGTTTAAAAAAATTACCCCAAGATAATGGTGCTGGATTTCGCTGTCCTTCTAATACTTCCCAAGGAAAAACTTTTTGCTTTTCCCATACTTGAAGACCCTGAAAGTATCAATTAATTATATTACCTCGTATCTAACACATATAATGTACTTAATTTATTGATCATTATTTCTTACAGGTTTTTTATCCACATACTCAGATGATTGAATACGATTTCCTTTTGAATCAACTATAGCTATATTTTTAAGAATTTCAAAATTAAAACGAACCATATTTTTTTGATACATTATTTATGAGAAAATATTAGATAGAAAATTGACTTACTTGATGTAGGTTGAGTTACAATAATTTCAGATTGAACTTTTGATAGAGGAAGTAATTGGCCTATTAAAATAATCATTTTTAATATTAATATATTTAGCATAAATGACTTGTTATTTTAATTAAAAAGTAGCTTACGCAGTGGTTTGACACACTCAGAATTACGATCCATTAATTCCTTCTTTAGTTTTTTGATTAAATTCAGATTTTGCTTTCTCATTTCTTCTACTCGTTCATTAGGGTCTGTAACTTGAGTTGAATGAACCAGTGCTGTCACCATGTCTATTACAGTCGGATATACATCTGCATTTGTTTCTAAATCTACAGTATGTGATGTTACAAGTTGAGTTAAAACAATCGCCCATTCACTAGTGGCCAACGAACTCTTCTGAATTGATTCAAATACTCCTCCAACCAAACTTAATCTCAAACGAAGAGCATCACGAAGATTTTCAACTTTACTTTGCTCATTGTCAACTTCTTTTGATAATGCAATTATTTGATTGAATTGTGTTAATAAAGATGCTAACAAATGCTCTCTTTGTTCATCTTGACCTTTCAAACAAGTTAAAATGAGGGCTAAAAATGGCAAATGTGCATGGAGTGATCCTGATCCATTATAAGAAGCAGTTGATTTGTCTTTCTTTGATGAATACAAAGTACTCTCAAGAAGATAAGATGCATGTTTTAACACTCTACCCTGAACCAATGGTGACAATCTTGATATTAAAGGTGCTATTAACCAAGCTGAATTATTGTTAGATGAGCGATTGATCTTATTAACATCCAAAGAAATATCTCCATCAGAAAATTTTCGACGGTTATGAGTTGAGCCTAAAATTGATGTTGGCTTATTATCTTGCTTTTTACCACTACTTCGGGGACTTTTACCAGGAGGTGTTGGTGGTAATAACTCTTGACGATCCTCTAACCTAAATACTTCAATTGTTGATTTTGCTACTGAATCCAACCAATTTTGATGGTCAGCTAATGGATTACTTCCAGCTAGTTGTTTTGATTGTAAAGTTAGTCCTAACCAAGCTTCTCGTAAATTCCATTGATCAAGACCTGACATAATATTAAAAAAAGATTAAAATACAATGTCAAAATGTATTATATTATAAATACATATTATAAATATTATATATAAATCTTATTACCTTCCATTAATGCTTTTGCATCTAAATTATCATCAGAGCATGACATATCAGGATAACATATTAAATGCAATAGACGTTGTGCTTGCTTTGTAGTAATACTTGGATCCAATAGTAAATCTGTTGTACACAATTCTTCGGGCTAAAAATTAAAAGTTTTTGAAGATTTAAGTATCAATTCAATTTTAAATATTATCTTAATTAATTTAATCATAAACTCAAAATCAATAATTCATTTCAGAATTTTTGGTAAAATTAAGTAATGTGGATGGGCTATAAGTATTTCAAACTTGACACATTTAATTGAACTTAATTACTAAAAAAACTATTACCTTTTGAAGGCATCGTTGTCTAACCCAAGGTTCGCCACAAACTTGCTGCAGTGCATTTAGAGCAAAAGATGATAATGATCTTGGTTCACCTCTTGATTCAGATCGATCAGCTGGAATATCAAATTTGTCTGATGTTCCCAAAATGAGACTCAAGGAGAATTCTCCTTGTGTTATTCCTGGAATATTTCTTTGTTGTCGTTGTGGACCAGATCCAGCTGCATCAGCTAACAGTAGTATTGCTTTTAGTACAATAATTAAAGGTCCTAAAGATATACTATTGTGAGTTGCAGAAAGTAACCGTCGATCACAACTTAATTTTAAGACGTTAAGATTTGAATTTGTTATTGTATTTGTTAAATCTTGAGTTTTAAAAAGACTCAATAAAAGATGACAAGTAAGTCGAGCACCAGCTTCAATATCTGGATCACTTGGTCCTTTTCCTTCATTCCATGCTGAAATACACATAAATGAAATATATTTTAAAATTTAAAACATCTCAATTTTATAACTTACAATTTCTGTTAGCTTATAAACTATAAACTTATAAATTACCTTTTAAAAGTGAAGGAACCGCTTGAATTACAAAATTTTCTAATGAAAAACACTGTCTTGCAACTAGTAATGCAGTTAATGATGCTAGACTCGAATGTACTGATAAATCTTTAACTTTTTCTCGTAGTACATCACTATAACAAGACCCTGTTCTTTCAGATCTTGAAGGTGAACAAATCGACTGTAACATTGTGAGCCATTCAGATGCAAGAGCAGGACAAGCAGCAGTCATTTCTGCACATAATGAAGCAAGATCCTATAAAAAAATTTTTTTTAAACTTTATAAAATTTTAATGCAATTTATATTTTAAAAAATATTACGTTTAAGCGCTCTGCATCTGTTGCGCGTTTGAGAAAAATTAAAAGCATAGGATTATTAGATAACCTTTATAATTTTTTTTATTTATAGAATGTTAAATTAAATCAAAATATATAACACTTACCAACTTCATTGCAAATGCTAAGAATTGCATTACAAACGAAACTATAACGGCAGCTAGGTGTTTCAGTTAATTTGTGAATATAAGAAGGATCCACTTTTTTACGTGGATTATCTAAAATGTTAGTCACTAGAATGAAAGAATAAAAGTAGTTAAATTAAAGTTCAAAGATTATTTGGATTTGACCTTATAACTTATATCCAACTTACTAAATGTATTATTCCAGGTTAAAATAGTCCCCTCTCCAGAATGATTATTAAAATTTTGTCTAAACTTTGCAGTTACTGTTAAAGAATTAAAAAAATTATTCATTTATCGACCGACATTCACAAGTGTTTATAATTTTTTTCTTACTTAAAGCTAATGTGTCACTGTATCCTTTTGTACGAAGGAAATGACAACACGTTTGGACTTCAGTTAAATATGCTAATGTACATCGAGATGAACTACTCCATAAAATCTCTGTGGATGAAGCTGATTCAGAAGAAGATCCAAATCTTTTCATTATTCTTGCAAGTCCCTCCCTGAAACAAATATATTTTCAATCATAATTCTTTAATTATACAGCAGTCTTAAAGCTTAAGAGCATCCATATAACAACATAATATGTAAAAGAATGATTCAATTTACCAGCTTTGAGTCGTTAGTTCAGTGTCCACTAAAATAAAACAAAAATAGATTAGAATTTAATATAGGTAAGAATTTTTTGTATAGAAATTCATTTTTTAAGCTTTTACATAATAATGGTCCATGATATCTTCTTAGCACTGCTACCAATTGTAATAAAAGTGATGAACAATAACTTCCAGAAAGTTGAGAACCTCTTTGGCATAATTGAATTTCAACATCAGCTAGTTCTCTTATAATTTGAGTACTTGTATCAACAAGTCCATTAATATTATATGCCATTTCCATTAGCTCAGTTAAAAAAGCAACATGTTCAACTACAAAAATACAACATATTTTTAGAAAAGATTAATAAAATTAGGATTAGTTTAAAACAATTACCTGTTGGTAAATAATTACTTCTACCAGATGAAAAAGTAGAAAACATTTCAACGAGTGATACACCAATTGTAGATGTTAATAAATTTTGATCAAAATAAGTCAAAGATGCAAATCTCAATTGAAGTGTTTCTAAATTCATTTCACTTCTTGAATGATTTTTCTTTAATCGACTTCCATCAGCAACATCATAACAAAACTTTTTACTAAAATAAAATAAAATAAAATAAAATAAAATAAAATAAAATAAAATTAGAAGTTTTTCAGAAATGAAAAGATATTTTTAGTAAAAGTATTTTAAAATAGTCCAATATTTTACTTTACCTTAAAATTTTTGTTAAATCCTTTCTTAAATCTGAAGATAAGAAATAAATGATTATCGGTTTAAAACATGCTTTGATACGGATATGTAAGTAGGTATTCAAAAATTGATACATTTAAAATTATTCTTACTTTTTACTACATATTTTGCTTCATCTCTCATTTTACCAACTCCATATAATAGAATCTGTCTTTGATTAGATTCATGTTGAAATGAATCATCATTAGGTAAAGGAAAATGTGCACTAAAAATGAATAGGTATAAACCATTATTATTTTAATACATATTTTCATACATATTTTCAGTAAATTATTTAAAACATAAAATTTAACTTACACGTATAATTTATGACGAGATGATTTGTCAAATTCTGATGAATTTTTTGCTATTGCATCATTATTACCATCTTTTTCACTACTACCACTTGTATTTTGAAATCCAGTATCTTCTTTTCCAGGAGAATCAACTTGGTCCATGTTATTTTGCAGATTTTGTAAAATTTTATCCAAGTCGTCGTCAATATTTCTATCATCATAATCTGGTTGCTTTCCAGTTATATTATCAGGTAATTTTGGTAATGGTGGAAATAGTGGTCCTCCATCCATATTATTATCATGATAAGGTGTTGTTCCAGGAGCTGAAGAAACAGATGCGGGTGTCATCGGACCTAAATTTTTTTAAATGTTATCGTTTTCACGATCATTACATTACATATTTTCAAAAGGTATCTAGGTTAGATATATCCTACTATTTTTACCTACTATAGGTATTTGCTAAATATTATGTATTAGAATTGATAAAAGTATAAAAAATACCTGGTCCTGGTCCTGGAGTTGCAACAGATGAGGGTTGAACAACATTTCCTCCTACTTGTGATGTTGTAATTTGGCATGTTGATAAATCACCGCGTGCAACTACAATAAAAAAACGTAATCTTTGATTGAAAATAGTTTATATTGTGATCTTACCTAATGTGCACAAATACGCATCATGTGAAAATATATCGTGTCGAATTAATGCTGAAAAGAGATGAACTAGTGATGCAAAAGTAGATTTACTATGTGATGATGATTCATCAAGCTCAGGTGCTTCAGTATCCAAAAAATTAAATAATAAATTGTGATAAATCGGTAGTCCACTATATCCATCTGAAGAATCTTCATCGTTCTGCTGTCCATTTGTACCATTTAAACTATTATGTTCACTACTATTTCCATCCTTATTATTATTACTATTATTATTACTCGTTGAACTATCGTTTATTCCATTTTCATCACAACCATCAGAATGTTCGGTTTTTATTTCATTGCCATTACTATTAGTATTATTCGTTGATGATGTATCTTTATTTGTTTCAGTCTCAGTGTGCGAAGTAGTATCTACTTGTCTATGCTCTAATATCCTGGCCACAGCAAGAGCTCGATGTTCACCACTTCTTTGATTTCCAACTGCCCACTTACATAAAAGGAGAATAATTGGTGCATCAATTTCAATAGGATCTTCTTTAGCAGGTGGATGGGGAAATATTTTTGAATATAAAGAATCAATTGAATTATTTGTCTCGACTTTATCAAATACGTGTTTATCAAGAGCATCCAAAGCCAACAACACTTTCTGTAAAGTTTCTGCATCTGAAGATAATTGCCTTTTAAATATAAAAATAATTTTTAGAATAGGTATTATATTTAATATTGGTAATGCTTTCCTATAATTTTTTATTTTACTCACCATTCTTCACAGGCCCATTTTGCTAAAATAAGAACAATAAATGAGTTAGATGTAATTAGTAAATTGGTCATCTAAAGATAAAAATAAAAAGTGTCTTGACTTGACTTACCCTCTACTGCGATACTTCTTTGTCTTATTAATTCCTCTGAATGTCTTAATTGCATCCGAATAACTGGCAATTAAAAAGAAAGAAAAGAAGTATTTAAGAATGCATTTAAAATAAAATATTATATAAAGTAAATATTAAAATGACTAGGCATATCATAATATCATACATTACATACCTGGGTTATTAGATCGAGGGGGCATTGGTAAAGCTAAAATATATAATTAGAACAGAATTAGATTTTTATGTAATTTTAATAAGGATGATTAGATCATCTAATCTTAAACCTAAACCTAAGAGAATTACCTGATGGTGGGATTGGTATTAAATCTAGAATATAGGAATTAAAATGAATTTAGAAAAATAATTGACAAAATAAATGTGATTTTACTTATTTAATAATTACCTAATGGGGATCCATTACCGACTAAAGGTGGTTTAGTTGAAGAAGAATTTGATTGATCTAATGAAGTAGAATTATTATATGATGAATTATTTGCTGAATCATTACTGTTTGTAGATGTGATTCCATTTGCATTATAAACCATAGCAGTAGGACACTCTAAAGTAATAACTTGAAGAGCGGAAACTAAAGCAAGAACAGTTGAACGATGTGATGGACATTGAAGGTGATCTAAAAGAACAGCTGGTGGATCTATTAAAAGTAGTAGGTATTAATTATAATATACCTGATAACTGATATTTGGCATTGTGTAGTTAATTTATTAACACTTACGAAAAACAATTTGACCTTGAGGAGATACACCTGAATCAAAATCAGTAAATAGCGTAGATAATCTTCTAGATGCTAAATTAGCTAGTCTCCTAAAATAAAATAATTCAATAATAATCTCATTCTATTTAGCTCTGTAATATGTATTAGAGGTTTAAAATTAACGATATTTTACCTCGCTAATAACTCAGATTGTGAAATGTCGGGGATATAAGTTAATAATAAAGGAACGAGTATTTTCCATGAAGTATCCTCTAAAGTTTTTGCTCTATCTATTGCATCGATGACCCACCTATTTAAAAAAGTTAATTTTTCTATCATTTTGCCTATTAATAAAATGGTATTTTAATATAACTCACTGAAGCCATTCATATCGATCAAGTAATCCTTCCTCGAATAGATGTTTTGCTAACTCTAAAAAATTAAAATAAGCGATTAGATTTTGCATTGTATATTTGTAGGATGATTATTTATTACTTATTACCTGTACAATAATTCCATTGCCTTAATAGTAAATTTCCTTCATCCGTTGTTAATGCTGTAACAGTTTGATTTGGTGTTCCAGCACCTCCGTTAGGGTTATTGCTAGATGGATTTGTACTAGATGTTCCACTACTGTTATAATGAAGACGCATCAGGATATCTTTTAAAAATCTTTGCAAAGAAATAGTCCATTCCTCTAAAAAATTATAATTTAAATTTAAAAAAACTTGAATCGCTTTCAGTAAAATAAAATAGTAAAATGCATAGGATAGGATATAAAATAAGGCAGAGAAATAAATAACAGTAAATTTTACTTACGGGAAGGATCCGGTAATTGTCTTTTCTTTGTTTTTGCTTCTGATATAGCTGTTAAAAGATTATTTTGGTCATTCTAGTTTTTAAAATTTCTAGGCTACCTATATATACTCGTATTTTGTTAATAATATAAATATAGAATACTTACCTGTATTATAACTTGCAGTCATTTTTAAGAACCATGAAGCTCTCAACATTGGAACAGTATTTTCAGCAAGATTAAGAAAGATTTCTTCTCTTTTATTAAAAATTGGAACTTTTTTCCCTAGTATAGATAATGATTTACCACCTGGAATAAAATAGAAAACAAAGAATTATACAAAGTTATTATTATTAGCCATTAGCTTAAAAATGAGTATCAGTATACCTAATGTAACTCGGTTTTTATAATTACAATTTCTTCACTAATTTTAATTTATTTTTACATGCTTATATGTGCATGTAAATGATTTCATTTTAAACGAAATTAAATAGAACAAGAGCCAAAATGTTTACAGTCAATCAATTACTTACCAGCCAAATCTTTCATCCATGAGTCAACAACATTCTTCAATCTAGGTGTTACAGGCCAAAAATGGTCTTTAGTATTAACCAGGCTTCTCTTCTTTCCAGTATCTGGCAAGATGTTAATCTCCATTTTCCTTGCAATAGTTCCATTAATAAATGCACCCAACTAAAAAAATAAAATAAACACATGTTAAAGTATGCATGTAGGTACAAGTACCTACTGTATTTATAATGAGTAAACAGTAAACAAATGATTTACCTTTGCAGCACTAATGCTGCAATTCTTTGCAGTTCCAAATTCATCAGCGATTGGAACATGACTAAAACCTTGCTTAACATTAACTGAAACATGAAAAAACAAAATTGAATACTTATTATGCAAGTAGAGTAAATGTGCCAACATTCTATTCTAATAATTTAAATGTTTGAAATTTCTTACCTGCAGTAAGTTCATCCTAAAATCAAAGAACATGTAAAATATTAAGAATCATTAAAAATACCTTACATTTAATGTAAGTTACATTAAGTAAAAGTAAAAGTAAATGGTTATTTAAATGTAGTCTATTCAGTTATCTCAACTCTGAAAAGCCCAATTTTGACTGGAATTTCTCGAGTAAATGGTACAAATATGAGGTCAAATTTTTGCTTTTCAGAGCTGAAGTCTGAAGGTGAATGGTGAAGTAAATTGTAATATAAGAAATAAATATACTTACCTCTCTTTGCTTCGGATCTTGAGGATATACCTATAAACATAAAAAAAAACAAAGCTTATTAAATAGAAAGCACAATTATTTATGTAATAAAAATGATCAACTTACATCGGGTGGTCCTAAACGGGGCCTTTTCACAGGTCGCTTCTCCAAAGAAAACCCAATCATTTGCTCAAATATCGAATTGGCCATACATGGGTCACAGTGGGTCAATTATACTACAATTATCTCTAACTTAATTAAAATAATCTAAAAATTAAAATTTAGTTTTAAACTTAAAACAACAACAAGTCCTCAAAAGTTTCAATCGATGCTTCATTTCTAATAATTTTAAAAGTTAACTGGAATCTGTATTAAAATAAGTGAGCCCCAGAATTGATCACAATGGACGACTTGTACCCTATTAAAACTTAATTACAATTAGCTAATTATCCTAATTAAAGCAATTAAAAATTAAAAACAGTTTTGGCCCAAATAAAAATAAAATAAATATTTATAAAAATGCACTTATTTTCTTAGAATTGAATTCACCTCAAAACTCAAAACCAAAAACAAAATATGGCATTTTTTACGTAAACGTAAACTTTACTATAAGGTGTCTAGTACTCAAAGCGTCACCGTTTTTTTTCAAAGCATCAGCTCTGAAAAAACAGATTTTGGCTTTAATCTTACCTAAATTAGATGATAAGACCCAAAGTTTAATCAAAAGGCCAATATTTTTATCAACTAGGCTTTAATCAACTCACTAGAAGTTGATTATTAATTGGGCGAGCAAAGCGTGCGCATAATTAAAATTTTCTGTTATTAGGTTCCGGGGACCATATCTTTGCATTTCAAGCCACGGAACATTTTTATCAAATGAAAAATTTTGCGGTTCCGATGGACCCTTAAAAGGTCCGCATGGGTTTTTTGTCGAAAAGGCACACCGCCGTCCTATGGGGGTCCATCATGCCAAGTTTGGTTAAGTTTGGTCCAGTAGTTCTTGAGTTATTCTCTGCCTGGACAAACATACAGACAGAAGGACAGAGTTCAAGCAAAGTTGAATAGAGCTAGGGGCTAGGGTTGATTCGCTCGCCCAATTAGCGTTTTAAAGATTAGTTTACTACAAAAAAGAATGCCGCACATAAGAACATAGGTAGTTCAAGTTGATAATCAAGTAATAAAAATACTTACATGAATGTTTTGTGCTCATTTTTTTTATTTCGAGATTTTTTTTAAATCAATCACAAATCATAATGTATAGTAGGTATATATTATATTGTATGTATATATTATAAATTAAAACTAAAACATATAGCTCCATTACAATTACTTAAATGACGAGAAAATAAATTTTGTAGTTAAAAACATAAAAATTGTAACACATATTTAAAATTAAAAAGATCTTTTTCATTCAATTATTTAACTAACACAAAATATAAATTAAAAAAACGATTACCATTTTAACATGGATCTTTTATTAAAGGAAAAAGCTCTCTAAATAAAAAAGAAGAACGATATTAAAAAAGAAAGTCTCTCCGATCCGATCTTTTATGATTTTTAAAATTATCTCTAGTATAAAAAGCATAAAATAATTATCTACCTACTTGTATATTTTGTATCAACATTTCAATAATAATCTAATTCTAATAGTAACTTCTAGTATGTAAATATTGTTAAGTTTAAGTTGTGAATAAGTAATGTACTATTATATTATAATAGGTAGGTAGAGCTTATATTAAAAATATTATGTTTCATTATCAAGTCAGGTATGTAGTATGTATGTATTTTACTTATTAAAAATTAAAATTAAAAAGAGATAAAAGCTTGCTTGTTGATTTGATGATAAAATCAAGATAAATATTAAACAAATATTTATGACATTAAAATTTATCTTAAAAAAGTTGGTGAAAGCGATGATAAATTATTTATTAGACAATTTGATTCCTAGTCTGTGATATTGCTGGCGGAGCAGGTGGTGAAGGATTTCTATTTCCTTCTCCTCTACTTGATCTTGACCTTTCATTGTCTAAAATATACGTCTCAGTTTCAGCAAGACTAGAATTCTCTTCCTCAGACGATGTTGATGATGCAGATGTAGACGGAGAAGGTAATTCAAATGTATGTTCTTCATCCAGATCATTTTCATTAACATGAGAAAGCCTATCACTTGTAGCAGCATTCGCAGTTGCTGCTGAACTTGACTTCATTCGAAATTTTTTAAGAACATTTCCTATTGATTTAGAAAATGAATTTACGTGCACTTGTGCTTGTACACTTTGTCTTTCACCACTTAAACCTACACCATCGCTTATATCTTCACTTCCAACTGAAACATCATCTTCTGAATGAAGATTTCCCTCTTCTTCATCGTTATTAGAAGTTGCTACAGTGCCATCATTTGACCTTTGCCGACGTTGTTCTTCCTCATGCCATGAGGAAGGCCTGTGCCTTCTTTCTAGAAATCTTCTTTGAATACGATGAGCAATATTTGAATCCCGATTTGTTTCACTCGATTCTTGTGGATTTTGATTGCCTGATGTGGAAACAGAAGCGTGTGAACTTGATGCTGTTTGCTGACCAAGTAGAGGTGTTGTCTCATCGTCCGAATCAGTATCTGAATCTGAAAAGGTTTCACCAGCTAAAATAAGAACATATTTATTATTTTAAAAAGTAATTTGTATCTTATCTCTTATCTTAGGAGAGATAATAGAAATATGGATAAAATTATATTGAATCTTAGAATTTATCTTGTCAAAATTACCTAAAATAACTTTTCTTTTACATATTGGACACACACGGCGATTTTTTGTGAGCCAAGGATCGATACATTTGCAGTGGAAAGCATGACTGAAAAAATAAAACACGCATTTATTATACAACAAAACTTCATGACATGACAATAAATATTGACTGACCTGCACGGAAGTAGTCTAATTTTATCATTCTCAACAAAATCTTCTATACAAACGACACAAGTTTCATATGGATCAGATCTATATAAAGTATATAAAAAATCATGAAGAAAGTTATTTAAATTGATAGATAATAGGCATATTTTCGATAGCCTAAAACTAAAATATTTACTTTGTCCATTTTTTGGTTGGTAATCTTTTTAAAACAGAATTAGGTAGTTTCCGCCTTCTTGACCTTCTCCTTTCTCGGTACCAACGAAGAATTTGTTGTACAATCTATAAAGTATTCAAATTAATAGTGAATTAACACAAGCTTTATACAATTTCTTACCAATCTTACCATTATTACTAGCATAACTAGAAAACAAATGCCAACACCGATGGCAAAAGGAAGTAACCAGTCTGACATAGAGAATTCATCTTGGATCCTAATATAAAACTTTGAAGGGTCTGAATAATTATTTTTTAATAACAGCCCATCATATTCACCAACAAACGTTGCAACCTAAAAATAATTTTTTAAGATTTAAAAGTGATTATTTTAAAATAAAATGTAATGAATCCTTACAATTATTAAATGAGTGCTGATAGTCCCCATAGCCTCTGTGGAATTAGAGCCAACGTTATGAACGATAATTGCGGAATAACCTGCATTCTGAGCGTTTAAAATTTTTGTATCAAAATCACACCCAAATCGTCTGTAAATTGAACAAAATTTTTAATAAAATAGGCATCATTATATTATTATAATAAAAATTAATATAATACATACTCTGAAAGTAAGATGAAAGCTG
>JAQIXA010002018.1:0-20263 GCA_034699045.1 Nanhermannia cf. coronata Gr-Ori-00579 | reverse complement strand
GTATTGGAAGATCCTTTGTAAAAGTGAAATATTTAGACACTCTAATAAAATCAGAAACATAAACATAAACATAAACACAAGATTCAGCTATTTTAGGCCTTTTTTCTATTTTTGCCTGCAGTGGCTAAATGAAATCAATTTTAGCCGACTAATTTCCAACTCTGAAAATAATTAAAAGCATATTTTGGGTATTTAAATAATTATAAATCTGGCTTACCTCAATGGAAATAATTGTGATCGAGGAATTTCCTCTTAATTTTTGCTTAAACACGCAAAATATTTACAAAAAATGTAAATTTGGTAGAAAGGTCATGATTGAATCTTATTATAAATTTAATGATAAATCCCGGATACATATTTTATACATAGGTATGCATATAAGGTACTTCGTATATTAGTACCATGAGTATTATAATAAATGTGGTTAATGATTCAATGATTAAATATTTATTGTTATTCTAATTTTAGGAATTATCAGATAGGCCAAAATTTGGCCGCCAAATCATCAAAAAAAAAATGATTATTGACTCATTTTACAGTGTGTCGCGTCGTAGAGTTTCCTATAATAATTTGAAAATATTTACAATTAGATCAATCAAAAATTCAATTTCAATTTAGTTCTAAGGAGAAGATTATAAAGCTATTTAAAATATTATAATTATAATATAAGGACTAAAAAACATCATAAATGCTTAATAAAATTGTACAAATACGTATAATGCATAATTTAAAGTTATATTTATTTCATTATTTACAATAGATTATGTATATACATACTATGCCTATCTATGATTTACTATCTATATTTTTAATTTCTGTTCAAATAAGAAATTTCAATAAACTAAAGGACATTATTTAATTTTCAGGTCTCATATAAAGGCCAGCATGCCCATTATAAGCCAAAGATATAATTTCTTGAAATTTTTTGTCTAGGTCAAGATTATATGCAAGATTTTAATTCAAAAATTGCAACATTTATAACAAGAATTTCAAAAATCTTTGAAATTTTTAAATTTTTTGCAAAATTTTATATTCGATTATCAGGTCTTTGCAAGTTAAACCGTATATGTATAAATAGGTTCCATGAGATTTGAGCGACATCCGCTACCGCGGCATACCTCATATCTTCTGAACCAAACCTAACCTAACCTAACCTGACCTAAACCAATCTAACCCACACCTCATTACCCCAGTCCGCCCCATTTCCACCCCAGTCCACCCCAGTCCACCCCCGGGGCGGGCTGTGGCGATGCCGCGGTAGCGGTTTGTCGCGCTACTCTCGTGCTACCGTTTAATCCAAAGTTTGACAAAAATCTTTTGAAATACTTAAATTCAATATAAAAACGATTGATTGAGAAGTACCCTATTTGATTATTTTAATTTATAATAAAATAGCAATTACTACTAGTATGGTAAATTAGCTTTCAAAAGTTGACACAATATATTTTAGGTCAAGTTGAGTTGGTGTGTTAACTTTTGTTCAAACTTCTCATATTAAAGTTGATGAACTTGGTGTCAACATGGTCTTTTCAAGCTATATTTTTAAATTTTTTATCGTAAATAAGTTCAATAATTAATTAATTTGCAAAATTATTAACTAAACTATAAGTTAAAATACATCAAATTGTATTTAATTGCAATGTCACAGTTGCCCTACCATGATAAAAAAATCGGAATAGGTAAATAAATGAATTAGGTCAGATAAATTATCCTATTCTGTATTTAAATTTCAAATTTATCTCAATCAGATTAAAAATTGTAATCAGTTTTTAGAACCTTTGTATACTCGTAATATTATGTTAAGTAATAGTTGTAATATTCATCCATTTTGACTAATTTTTTAATCAGCTTAATTTAAAATGAAACTTTATCCATTCATTTCCTAGCAAATTGATTAATATTTGTGGAAAGCACGGAATTTTGTTACATTTTTTGTATGTTTATGCAACTTTTCCAATCTTTTTTTTTTGATTTTGATTTTGATAGCAGAAATATCAGTAGTAGTAGTAGTTGTAGGTAGTAGGTAGGTATATGTATAAAGAAAAGAAATTGAAATGAAATGCATATGCCAATATTTATACAGGGGTACATGCCTACTCGATTTTTTTTTGTAAAAAATGAGAATCTTATGTAATGAAATTTTTCTGACAGATTTATGAACTCAATAAATAAATTCGGGTTAGCAAATAAAAAAGGCCCTTTTATGCATTAGATATACATACTTACATACACATAGTACCCTACCTACTACTATAGGACATGTATTACTAATACTATTAGTTTTTTCTTTACTTGGATGTATTTATCCTTAAAATCTTTTAGTGTGTAAGGTAGGCAAGAGTTATGATTATTATTTAGACCTTTAGAAATTTACAATATTTGTCAAAAAAATGTGAGAAACTATAAAAAACCTAGTACAAGTTTTACTACTACACTACACTACAAGTAGTTATAGGTGAAATTTGTTCTAGAAAAGAATAAACATTTTTCTTTTCAAGTATAATAATAACAATATATATTATAGTAATTCGAGATAAAGTAAAAATTTCTCGAAATTTTCTTTTGTCAAAATTCTATAATATCCATTTGAAATTCTAAAATTTTTGAAAAATCTAATAGATAGGGTAGGGTACTTATGTTGTGAATTATCTATAATTCCTATCAATAAAATTCTTGTAGAAATGTTAAAATAAAATAAAATCATTTCTTATAAAAATCACTGGTTTTCAAAGAAATTCTTCAAAGAAATTTTTTGACATTTGGCATTTCTGTACCTGTACTAGTCACTAGTTACTAGTTACATAAATATAGGCATTATTCTAGTAATGTATAGGTGGTAGCTAATATATTTTGAATTGTTTTTTTCTCATTAAAGTTTACGACTTGTGTAAAACTACATGTTTGTAATTAACTATTATTTACAACATATTACATATTACATGTTACTGTTATTACTTGTAGGCTAGAAGGTACAGTACCTACATGCATGTACTTGTAAATTGTAAATCTGTTATTAAATCAAGTCATAAAAAATCTTATTTTATTGCCGAAACTAGTCCTTATTTATCCAAATATGTGCAAAAATTGCACTTAAATTAGTGTTTAGAGTTAGTTAGAGAACAAATCTGTATAAAATCTATCGATTATTTACACTTACTTTCTACATGTTACCTATTGTCTATAACATACATAACTCAATCCTCTCGATTTCAAAGTAAGGCTAAAGGCTGCGAAAAGTAATATTTAATGCAGAATTTGCTTTCTAATTCTAATACCCTTCTTTTAGTTAATTAAGTAAGTACGCAATTGAACTTTTTTCCAAATATTAGATAATCGGGTAATTTTTTTTATACTTAATTTGATTTTTTTAAAATATGCCAATTAAGGAACTTCTATGTTATAAGATAAGTTATACATTTACTGTATACTATCGATTTTACTTTTAGTATAAATCAAAGTATCTGTAGCTAAAAATCCTTATTAAAATATTTTATGAACTCCACACTAGTACAGAATGCTTATATATTTGTATGTATGTATTTACACTTTACCCTTGATTACATTTTCTAATTTAAAATTTTAAATTATGAGAGTGTTTCTATTTTTCCTTTTATTTTGTCCTAGGAGCATGTAACAGTAATATAATCATTGTTGTTATTATTATTATTATTACAAGCACTAACTGATAGTCTCAAACTGGGGGGTTCTGGTTAGTCTAACGATAAGCTAAAAATATTTTATTTCATCGTAAAGAATAATTAATTGAAATATTTGAGTCTTCTAATTGGTATTTACAAAGCCACAAAAGACATAATTAAAATTCCCTCTGTCCCAAGCCACACCGAGTTTTTGGACTCGAGTCAAAACTCAAAATCGACATTTACAATTGTTTTTATACCAATCATCACCGATTGAAAAGGGCTACTCTGTTATCCCAATTTTGTCCGTTTTTTAGAAATTTCAAGTTTTTATTTCGGTTTAAAATACCAAACCTGTAGCTGTACCGTACCTGGTATCAAATTCAGACCAAATATAACAAATAAAAACAAATATAAGAAATACTTATTAATCGTTGCCTTAAAAATTTGCGGAATTTCACAAGGTTATATTATGCATTCAGGCATTTATCTTGTTGAATCCCACATAAAGGTCAGAAAGTACCCTACATTACGAGTACCCTACATTACGAGTATAAGATATCCTTTAGGTCAAACTTTATTTTAGACATAATTTTATCAAAAATTATGCTTTTACAAGCCCAATCCAGACCATATGAAACGGTATAAAAAATAATCATTTTTACAAATTAAAATTAGAGAAAATTTGCATGTTGACATTGCCTACCTACGATATCGAAATACGGCCTTAATATATTGGTACATTATGGCAGAATTCGATTATTATCGTATCATTCTTATATCTCGATATTAGATGATCATTAAAAATTAGGTATTTAAGATATATTTTAATTTTAATAACAAAATAAGCATAGTTTAAAACACTACTTATCGTTAGATTGGTATTCAAAATTTTGACAATTGCAAATGGATAATCGAGCTTTCATAATGATAACTTTATTTACTTATATACTGTATTTACTACTTACCTAGTCACTTACTAAAGATAAATATCAGACGAAAAATTGCACTCAATTTTGATTTTAATTGCTCTTTTAACAGCCCTGACAGATCTTTAAAGGTATCATTGCACAAAATACATTTAAACAATTGGCACACTTTCAATAATTCCCTGAAATCTTAAAAATAGGTTTATTTCCAATAAATCAATTAATGTGCTTTTGTACTATAAGGCCATAGCCTATGGCCCATAGGGTACTAGTAATTTGGAGTTTGGAATAATAAAATTAATTTGATTCTTAAAAATTTCATAAAATAGTGTAAAATTTCGAAATTTTTCAAAAATTGGAAAATATTTTTCCAAAATGGACAATATTACACATGCATGTAAGATGCACATTGGTCTAAAATGTAAAATAAATTGAAAAGTTGGCATTTCTGACATAAAACTGCGAGCTAAAAATGAGAATTTTAACCATAAATTTTACAATTTGGAATTTATTTTACTGGTAGTCTAGAATATGTATTCTAGACTATAAGGATTCAGATCAATACATGTACGAATACATACAACTACAACAAAATTCTAAATGTGTGTAAAAATAAATTGCAATCTGTTGATCTAAATAGCAATTCTAAACAATTTTATTTGCAATTTTCAATCTGATTGAGATAAATTCGCAATTTAAATGGGTTAATTTATCTGACCTAATTCTTGATGACTTTTTGTTTTCATTTTATTTACCTATTATTCCCCCCATTTTGATTATACCAATATTACCCACACGGTACTGGCTGGTACAATACTAACTTGCTCAATACCGTCTGCCTGGACTAAATTATAAATGCTATAAGAATTAGCCCAAAATATGTATAAATTTTGGCTTCTATTTCACACTTTACAGCTTTCAACATGGAAAATATAACCTAAAGCTGGCCAAATTTTCTAATGCTGATATTTTACAGTTTCTAGAACATTTTTTTCTATGTCAAAATCTGCAAAATACTAAGAATAGTATAAAATAGAATCCAAAATTTATATTTTGGGCTAATTATAGTAACAATTATATTTTTGTAATGAATGGATCAGTCGATATTGGACCAGTCGGTACACAATCATTTCTATACTACAGTACCCTACTATACTACAGTACTTTAATTACAAAATTGTTGAATGAAATATTTCTATTTTTCGTATGTAGGAGGTCGATATCTATAGTATTGAATAATAATATCAATACTTGTAGTACGGCACTACAAAGTATCACTATAAGTAGGGTCCAAATTTCTATCCAGGTATTTACAAGAGATCCTTCAGTTTTACCTGAACAATTAGGGCTAGAGTAGTATAATATATTGAAGTTTTTAAATAAAGAAATACCGCAATTAGACAAGTACCGGTGAATAAAGTACCCTACTTACCTAATTTAAGTAGAGCTGAAACGTGGGCTGAAATTAAATTAAGTAAAGCCAATAAAACCTATTACGAATATATTTTACCCTAAGTATGTTATGCTATTGTTATTGTTATTATGAAATTACCTATATTTATTTATACATTTCAGTAGGTATGTATTGTGTGCATAGTATACTTTAGATATATGAGTTAAATAGGGTTTATATGAAATCATGGAGTTATTTTTAGCAAAGGTGTTTTGAAATTGAAATAATATTAAAATATTGAGTTAGCTATAGAATATAATAGGTAAGGTATTACATTTTCTAGTAGGGCACCATATAAATGAAGCTTTATTCAATTAAATTATTAGAAAAATTTAAGATTTCAAACCTCTAGAGTCTAGATCAGCAGAAACTATACGTTTCTACTTTTAATAAAAAATCTTGGAGAAAAACCTCCTTTTTAGGTTTTTAATATCTATATAATATGTAGATAGGAATTATTTTAAATATTTTTATCACAAAACTCATTTTACAAAGAACCAGCAACCCCCATTAGCAAGTAAATATAGAAATTATTATATAAGGATCTCTGCATTGCCCTACCTACAAAATACAAAATTATGCAAAAAAGAATAGAAATTGAAAATTGATATTTTTATGCTAATAAACAGACATTTGCTTTGATCTTACTGATCCATGAACTACTTTTCAATTTAAAATATTATTACTATTATTGTAATTCGAAACTTTTGAAAATATCTATTAGGATAGGATAGGACCTAGTCCTAATTTTTATTTGTTTTTAAATAAAGTACCTACCTAGTAACCTACCCTATCTATTTTCTAATAGTTTTTACCTACTTTATATTCTATAATATTTCAAAATTGATTTAATTTGGGCAAATATTTTAAGTACTTATGTATCGACTTTCATATAGCGTATATTTGACAAGTAGGGTACCCTACTACTAGTGCTAGATACTTATAGGTACTAGTACAATTTGTGCTATAAGTAGGGTAGTACTCGTACAGTTTAATGTTATTTTGGTCATGAATTAAACAGTGAATTTAATTATAAGGATTTATTTATAAAGCCCTTAAATTCCCAGTCAAATGGCCGAAAATACAGCTCGTAAAATAAACAAAAAGTGAATAATGTCACATAAACATATAAAATTACAAGATATTTAACTCTCATAAGAAGGTATTAAATTTAATGTCGACTACAAATCAAAATATCCATGACTTGCATAATAATACCCGTATCATAAATACATACATACCTACTTACAGATACTATATTTGAACTTGAATTGACTCAAAAGGCAACTTGATATTCACTAAATGTCTCAAAAATTTGCCCAAAAAAACTCAAAAAATCTGTGAGTAATACCCTACTTGAAGTGAATTTAGTCAAAATTCTCGGAAGAGAGCTGACGCAATATCGTAGGTACTACGGATAAATATGAAGTATAATACGAAGAAATTGTGCAATTTTCACACATCTATCTGTACTTGTAATACATGCCTTAAATGTTAAATTTTTTTATTTTTTTAGCATTTAGTAGTTGTCTTAAATCTATCTATACACATAAGTACTTTTTTATTACATTATTTTAATTTTAATTTTTGAAATATAATATTGAATATCGAATCATCTTTTTTAAAATTTTGAATTGTTCAGAAAAAGTAAAGTAAATTATATTACTTTCTACTAGGAAGGGAACATACCTATCTGAACTGAACCCTTGAAATTTGATATGTGGCATTGTGCAAAAAAGCCTTATTAATATTAATACCTAATTATTTTTGTGACAAATTCACAGTTTCTCGAAAAACCACAATTATTGCTCAGTCCAGCGGTTAGAATCTCATTCATAAGAAAAAGGATTGCGGAATTTGGAATCTGCCAGCTTAACGTGATATTCCTAGATTCCGAATTCTGCAATGCTATTTCTTATGAGATTTTAGATAAAATCCGTAGTATTTCTAGAACATGTGAACTTACAAAAAAATGGTTTCTTTCATTGTAACATGCCTAGTGTCTTATTCATTAGGTTCCACTGTGTTCTTATCAAGGTTAAGGATACAAGAAAGGGGAATATGGAATGTATCCTAAAAAAGTAGGAATGTAACTTTTACCTAATAACTTTCACAAATCTTTTCCTCTGGCCGTTAAATGCGGATCTAAATACCCTCGAGTGACCCGCACGCTTCCTGGAACCTCATCAAAGTGTTATGATTGCAATAATTTAGGTTAGGTTTGTGGCTAAAAGTGAAATTTATTAGGTAAAAGTTTTTAGGAGACATTCCTACTTTTTTAGGAGGGTTTTCTTATCAGCCTTGTAAGAAATTCAAGACAAATTGGCTGATTTTCCCTAATTTGTTCATTTTTTCCAAAGAGATTCATTCCAGTAAAGCATACTTTGAAATAACTTAAAATTGAAACCAATAATGCATGACAATTTTAGAACAAATAAGGAAAGGATTCGAAAATAAAATGAAAAATGTCATTAAAATTAAAATTCAAAAATTGAACCTACACAATTTTGTCTCGTTATTTTTAGCCTAACTATAGTGTTTCTACTAGTACATGAACGTGTAGGTAGTACATACATCTGTACTCTGTACAGTATTGACCTTGACTTTTATAAAAGCTAATAATAGTGTTTTAATTAAAAAATTGTTTAAAATTTTATGTCGATTTACAAACAAGAAAATTCGATCTGATTTCAAACTCAGTGTTTTACGATTTGTAAACAGATTTTACGAGTCACATACATTTCGTGTACATTCGCGTTTCGCATTCGATTTAATTTGATTTTTTCCGATCTATCTGTACTCTGTACATTTGTACATTTATTTTTTATAGGTAGTCTTTAAAATTGAAAATAGGAAGGTATTATTACCAGAAGATTCTCAGATTATTTTCAACTCTAATATAAAAGCTACCAAAATATAAATAAATGCCAAAATGTTTTACAAAATTTGATAGCTATCTATCTACTATCCATGTACTTATCTACAAAATATGTATTTATAAATAAAAGAGGATTTATAAGTTCGATTTTGAATTTTTTTTACCTACCTAATAGTACTGATAAAACTAAAATACGGATAATATAAAGTCACTCGAAAGATTGCAATGCAACTCAATCTGAATTATACATAGATATTTGTATCAAAAATCAGAAATATAATGTAGTATACTACAAGTATGAAAGTATTGATATTTGAAATCTTAATTAGGAATTTTTTAATTTCAGTTTGAACAAAACGATTAAAGAAACTTGAAGGATTCAACAACATATAGGTATGTAAAAAAAATCATAAAAAATCTGTTTACTACAAATTTGAAATTAATACCGATAATCAGGGTAGTAGGTATATAAAAAACTGGAAATATCTAAATTAAAAAATTGAGAAATCTCAATACCAACCCACAAATATTAGTAAAATTGTCACAAATTACATAATTATCTATATTCTACCAGGGGATTTATGACTATTTATTATTATTTTTAATTTTAAAAAAATGTTTCAAGTACCTAACTACGATACTAGATAGTTTGAATTTAAGTTTATTGGAAGAAACAAATGTAAAATGAATTTTTGATCAAAACTTTAAAAGAATTTTATCATTTCATTAAACTATATACTAGTATTCTGTATATTCTGTGAACTTCCAGGTGATATAGCGATCAATAGCTTATTGTTAGTAGTATAGTATCTTTTTTCAGGCGAGTTAGACTAGAAACTCGAAAGGAAACAGACCTTTCTGATTCCTGTCCTGTACACAGTACACATGGACCTTGATATGTGACAGAGACAGAGTGCAAAAAGATGTCTCATCAAAAACAATAGAGGGTCCTTTTTTGGCCTTTTTTGCCAATATCCTCGAAATATGTACCTCGGTTTTTGCCACACAACACGGTCAATTCCATAGGAAATGGCATTGAAAATAAACCAGGAAATTGAATTTGAAATTTTGCAAATTAGAACTTCACATCAAGTTCAGATTCAGGCTTTCACCATATTGAATTTTGGGAATAAAACCGTAATATTTTGAGAATTTGTGAAAAAGATTTCGGTTCCTTGAGTGTCTATTGATAAGGCATATTTTGCAACATGTCAAATAGGACACTTACGAAAAAATGTCACAAACCTTTAATGTCCCACGACCAAAATGATACAGTTATCAGTCCACCTTTTTGCTACAAACCTTCCTTAGCCAAACTTATAGCAATCACTACCACTGAACGCGGTTCCAGGAACCGTATTAGAAAATAGGGTGTATCTTGTATTTACAAAATGGCCAGGGTAAAAATTTGATCAAAGGTAGCTTTCTCGACCTGATGTAAAATATTTAACTCTAATTTTTAGTTAATTTAGAGAGAAAAAATTTTGGACATTTTGGCCGTGGGACATTTTACAAGGACACGGTCACATATCAAGGTCCAAGGTACAGGTATGTCGGTTCCCCTGCAAAATGTTTCGAAACTACAAAGTAGGTATTGCAAAATACACTATTTGCGCCTTATTTCAAAAGAAATTCTAAAAAGCTTTAACTACTGTACATACCTATTCATGCTATCTACTTGCTTACAAAAGTTTAGGCATAAAATCATTCTAAATTCTTAACTGTATATGTACATAGAATAGAAAAAAATGACTTGCTTTTTAAAAAAATTTATTTTTTTTATATGAAGGCTAATAAGAAATAATAATAAGCTCAAGTTTTTCGGTTTTTTCGAACCAAATTGTAATTAAAATAAATTGAAAGTGTTTTCCTCCTTTAATCTTTAATCGTAGGAACAAGCTCATAATTATTTATCGATTTTCTGTAGCCAACATTTTCCACTTGATTTCGCATTAACTCAAATCCAATCCAATCGAAATCAAGTAAATAAACTTGAAAACTCACATCTTGATATTACACAAACTTATATAGTTAAATGTATTAGGATTATTATCATGAGTTAATATATTTTTTTGTTATACTAAATATCTGTACTAGCACTTTAATCAAAAACACTAGAAAATCTCCCAAATTTAATTGTCAAAACAAAAACTGGTTTTATATGTTTAGGTAGGTAGGGTATTTATTCACTTTGATCTCAAAATATTCTATTTTTACATCGAACCTACAAGATTTTTAACTATTTTACATCAGTTAGTGAATCATCATATTATAAATCTTATAATTAAAGTAGGTAGGTATGTACGAGTAAGCAGTAAGTATATTTCAATGAATTTTGAGAATTAAAAATAATATCGAATAAGTACCTACATCAAATCTGTGGAAAAAAATGCACAAAAAATGCACAAAATTCAATTTTAGAAATGTTAAGAAACCAGATTTTTCAAATTTTTGATCATAATTTGTCAAAAATTTGCAATTACTTACTTGTAATTGTATCCTTACTAAAATATCTCAAAGATCTTAAGTCAATTCTAAGCCGACGGTTTGCTCTGGGTCTAACCCTGCTTTACAGTTTTTTTACAATATTTTTTATAATGAGTTCTTACTATCTATAAATTAGATTTTTTGACAATTTGTGATTATACAATATGATTGTCTACAAATATATGGTATGTAAGTATGTATCCTATTCATTTTTAATAAAGTTTTTGTACTAGTGATATTTGCTCAATTTTTTCTTTTTCTTTTTCTTTTTTGACATGAAATGCATCAAATAAATGCAATAAATGTGCACTTCAATCTCTAAGACCATCAAATCATTTGATCCATGTCTTAATCTCTAACCTTAATCAAAAAAGAGTTTTCATCATAAGAACTATATAAATATATAGTAAGTACCTATATAATGTACGTTACATATTATATTACCTACATACTCGTACATAGAATACTAGTAGTAAATACTTTATTCGGATTCGGAATCGTTTGAAAAAATCAAACTTGAATGATCGTTCGTGATTTTTTATATTACTAAACTGCTTTGGCCAGATCAATAGGATTATCTACTTAAATCTTCAGATTTAAATATTTACTATCGAATTTTTGAATCTATATAATAATGCAGTAGCTGTTGTACTCAAATACTCAAAATAAGAAATCAGGATTCGTTTTTAGATTCAAATAAAATCTAAAATTAATTTTTAAAAATTCATAATTTTCACATACAATTACTATACTGATATTACGGAGTATTGCTCGAGCAAAGCGAACACTTTGTCGGTCTGTTCGTCTATGTCTATCTGTTTTTGTAGAAGATAATTACTCAATTTGACCGATTTTAACTAAGCTTGACATGAAGATCTAGTTGTGCCATTTTTACAAAATTTTCAAATATGGTAAATGATAGTCCTGTCTCACCCCTTGCCGTTTTGTGGACCCTTTAAGAAGTCCCAATGGTAATCAAATTTGTAATTAAATCAAGGTTTGTTTTCAGTCATTCATAGATTATTCTAAAGAACAAGAATGTCTAGACATTGTCACAAAGTTTCCAGTTTTCTTGAATGAAACCAAAAATTATATAGAATTTATTTTTAACTATTCCTAATAATCAGTACCTATATGAATGTCGTATTGATAATGATAACCTATATAAGTATACCTAATGTACAAAATTGTATCCTACATACTAGTTTGTTCTATATTTTGGCATTTTTGAATTAAATCAGGAAACCTGATAAAGGTAACCCAAATTTGTCAAACAGAAATCATTGGACAAACCCACGCAATATATTTGTCAGACAATCGGCAAAATTATTTGAAATTTTTCAAATAAAGTAAATGATTCTCAGAATTAAAAATAATCAAGGATTAGAAGGAATCAAATAACTTATATTTGATTATATTAATAATAAATAATAGGATATATTACTGTTACACTACACGTAGTATTGTAGTATGTACCTAAGTATACTGACAAAATATTATGTAGGTTATAAAGGTAATTCAATATGCATTAAGTCAAATTTGTGAAGGCGTTTCAATTCATAAAACTTTTGGAATCGAGATCAGAATTCATTATCCAGGTATTTATAAACAATAATTCTATTACTGTACAATACCTATAAATTCAGTTATGTTAGTAGGTACTTACTGAATTACGACCTGGTTAAACCTGATTAAGGTTTATTTTATTTTATTTTGGGATACTTGAAGATCGTACCTAGTGTAAATTAATTTCTCAAAATTACGATGGATAATGGATATATTATGCTTGAGTTTTGATTTTTAGGCTTTCAGTAGGTCGGTAAAACATTTGTATATTGCTAGGATGCAATAAACTGCTCATAAGCAGTTGATTATAAATTGGGTGATCTCTGTCATCGATATGTAGGTAATCCCCTGTACTGTAGGTTATCTAAAAAAATTCGAAATGGCACAACTGCGACACTATAATACGGCAAGTATGATAGGTCCAATTTTTTTCGAGTAATATTCAGAATTCAGACAAACAAACAGGCGGATAAATTTCATGAAGTTAAAAAGTACCCTACCCTAATAAGAGCTCGGTTCGCTCAATAAAATACATGCGAATTTACCTACTTATGCACTTGATAAACTTACGGTTTAACCTACAAAATACTCTATACCCTAAAAAGTGTCGAATAAGTGTGTAATTAGCAATTAAATAATTCAAATTCAAAGAAATTCGATTCGAGAACAAAATTATCTAAAGATTAGTGCTTTTTTTGTATCAGTATCTACACTAGAATTCGTTTTAGTTTTAGTTTTCACACTTGCTCCTTTGATGTTTTTGAAATCAAATCAATTAGATAAGTAAGTACCATGTACTTACTTACTTACCTAACATTAGTAATTTTAAATATAGTTACCTAATAGTAAAGGTACAGTACATTTACTCTTGTAAGTAGGGCAATAGTTCGAATTTGAATAGCATAATTGTAATAGATCAAGATAATCTGTAATAGAGCAATTATGGTATGTCATTTTTAGCTTTTGGTTTTAGGTAAATCTCAAATTGCTTAAAATTTCTTGCCTAATAAAATAGGTTATTTGAATTTGAAATTGGGGGATTTGAAGCTTTTAGAATCTAAATTAGAAAATAATTTAATAAAGTAAATCAGTCAAATATTTTATCATTTTAATCTGTCCATTCTCACAAGTAAATTAGGTTAGGTTAGACACTTAAAATCATCGAGAATTTGCAAATTGATATTATCAGATTATAAAATAAAGTCAATAAATACTATTATAAATTATAGGTATATAGATACCTAGGTATATAGTTACTATGATTTATTTAACTACTCATTAGTTAATTATTAATTGTGTGAGCAAAGGGTCTCAAATTACTTGAATTTTTGAGTCAAAAATGAAAATATCTGTGTTTTATCATATAAAAAACACTTAAAATCTCATATACACCCATTTATCAGGTCAAATGAATGTCAAATTCAATTTCCGTAAGTAATTTTCCCTTTTTCACTTAAATCTCATTTTTATTTTTTTCCCCATTTAATTAACATGGGAGAATACATTAAAGATCATAGGGTAGCTTGAAAATTTTGTAGATGTGGCACAACTAAACCCTACAAGAGTCCTTCATGCCAAGTTTGGTCAAAATCGGTCCAGCTTTGAGTAAATATCTAGATGATCTGGCAGACAAAAAGACAATAAAACAAAAAGCAAGCAAATTTGTATTGTAAGTGCTCGCTTCGTTCGCACAAATAAGGAAATCTGGTGTTTATCAAATGGAAATTTGCTTCAAAATTTATGATTTTACACGGTTTTACAAATATTTAAAAAGAATTAAAAAAGTGAAATCTTGAGCACACACTGGCTCTTTAAATCCCGATTTATAGAATCCGGGATTGATTATTTTGCATTTTATAGGTTCTGATGACAGGTGTGAGCTATAAAATAAAACTCCAAATCTGGAGAAATCCGGCTACATAAATTTTGGTTAGAGATTTTTTTTACATAAAAATCACACAAATACTAGTGATCTAATGTGTGGATAAGAAATGTGGCTAAAGGGGAATGAATTGAAAATCGAGAAATTTAGAAAAATAGAAAGTTTTGCAAAAATAAAATCCAGAATTTCACACTTGAAGCCGTTTAAAATGCTCAAATTTGCAAAAAAAACCAAAATTTTGAAAATTATTTTTGTAAATGACCATGATTAAGAAGTTAATGCCAAGTTTTTAAAGCAATTTTTTTTGCTTTGACCAGTTTAAAATTCTATTTAAAATACGCCTTTTTGTATAATTTCATACCGAAATTTAATACTAGGTAAGTTACATTATAATAAATAATAGTATTAGTATCCTATTGAATTAAGGCAGGGTACCCTACTTAATTAATACTTAAATATGGTAGTACATATACTGATAATGATACTGTAGTATGGTACAATTACTGATATTCCATAAAAAATATTCATTTGCATTTATGCATATTTAAATGTAAATGAGTATTAGGGTAGGGTACTATTAAATATGATATGAGTTTACAATTTCAAAGATCATTTGAAATAAGCTAATTAGCTTAAAAGCATCTATTAGTAAATAAAGCAGGTAGGTACCTACACCTACTTTAGAAAAAATTGAATATTTTAAAATACAAACATTCTAATCCCTAATCCTAAATAGAAAAGTTCAAATCCTAAAGCTACTTTTTAGTTGCAGGATTTAAGTATAGGTACTTAAGTAAAAAGTGAATTTTTTGAGTAGGGTATGCTTTTGAAAGATTTCAGCTCAAAATCTCAAAGGCAGACATGACTTTGGGGGCAGATTGCTTCGGTTTGAACCAATTTTAGAAAAAAAATAGAGTATTTTATCCGGGAACTTAAATCTGACTGAAGGAAATGCACATAGTGCTTAGTTAGTACATAGGTACAAGAACTAGGACTACGATTACAAGTCATTCTTAAGGTACCTATCCGATTTATAAAAGTGAGATTTTATATTTTATTTCTAACTAGCTAGTAGGTACAAGTTTAGATCCGATCCAACTCTTTTTTGAACAGTCAAATTCAAATGGATAAGATTTCGGATTTTGCTCACAAAATTCGCATCCGAGTTTCGAATCTAAAAATTTCACCCTGAAATTTCTGGCATTCGAGATTTTGACACCAAAGAACTCGGCTGTTTCAAATTCTATATTCTAAACTCAACCCTACTACCAGTCGATCGAGACTATAGAAATTTCTTAATGCAATTGAACCCTGAAGGCAAACACTTTTGATAGGAAATTTATAAACAAAAAAGCCCTTAAACGATCAATTTGTCTAAAAACTAAAACATCACTTCAATTGCACCTTATTCATAAAAGTTCAATAAAAAAAGTTCTAAAAAGTTCTAAAAAAAAACGGTTAAATACTTTTTTCCAAGAACTGACTTTGAAGCCAATGGGCCATTTGTAAGACACAGTGAAAGTTGACTTTCTCGATTGACTTGAATGAAAAAATAAATCACGATTTTTTTTGGAAAAAGCAAAAAGGCAAAATCAGGTAAACAAAATTTTAATTTTTCAAAATTATTTTATAAAATTTTGCACGCTACTTGGCTACTTGCCTATAGTATCAGTACTTGGCAAGGTATTCTTTCCCTAAATTGGCAAGATTGGGTTTTTTGTTAAATTTTTGTAAATTATTTTGCCTATGTATACACATAATGAGCAATTTGGAATGTTATGTATCTTTATAACGCCACCCGAAATGGACAAAAAAAAAGCTTTATAAAACGAGAGTCGTTATATCCAGGAGAGACTCTATAAAGAGAGTAGGTAAGTACATCATTAGACTGTTTATGAGTATTAATAGCATTGATTTCATTCTTAAATGAAATCTAAAGTAGGTACTTGTAATACAAAATACTAATATCGATAATTTTGTAGATTTTTTCTGCACATTTGTATCTAATTTTTGCGAATTTTTGCCAAGAATGTGGTTCACATCCCCAATAATATATACGATATTGTCTTTGTAAGGTTTTAACATATAATTTTTGTGATCTACGATCTTAAATGGGGTACTTTTTGACTTGACCTCGCAAATAAATTTGCAAAAAGTCAGCGAATTGAATTGGAAATAAAAGTTTATGGTCCAACTTTTTTCCATGATATTTCCAATCCATCTGTTTTTTTTCTTGATGTGATGATAAGCCACTTATTTAATGCATTTTCTGAGGCATAAAATCTAACGGGGAAAGTTGATAATTTCCCACGGAAAACTCATAAAAATTTCCGTATCAAGTATTCACTTACCTTGTCTTATATCAGTATCAGTATCAGTATCAGTAGAGTATATTTATATCCGTAGGATGTAATTTGCAGACTCTTGAGAAAAAAAATTATCAGTTTGTCAGATTTTTTGCCAAAAATGGAATTATGTATAGGTATATTTAAGACTTTCACAAATAATACTTAACTACTCATATAAACATACAATATATTTAGGATCCAACTCCAAAATTGCATCAAATTGCATCTCCATTTTGGCATTATATTGTACTCTTAACTTAATCTCTTATATTATCAAAATATTTTGAAATGAAATTTTATGAAATTTTACGAAAACCGTGGTTTAATGGGAAAATCTATGCTTTGAAACATTCAAAATTATTGAAAACTCGGTATTATAATAATATTTCATATAAAACACCAAATTTTGTAGTTTTTAAATCAGGGTATCTAAAATAAAAGGCTTGAAATTAGAAATAAGTAAATTATCAAAAACCTTAAAGTTATGTTAAGGTTTTGAATGTTAGAGTTTGACCCGGAAAAATTGGTTAACTTGAAATGCCTTCAACTCGCACAATTAATAATCAACTAAAGAGTAGTTAATTAAATCCTAGTTATATTTTGGAATTTATTTTATAAATGGATTTTATACACATATTCAACTCTCAGATTCAGATCAGGGTTATGAAATAGGAAAAAAATATGAACATACATGAAACAGAGGATTTATTTAAAAAAAGTTTTAATCTTAAATTTATAAATATAAATTTTTGAGAGATCCAGCTGAGTCAGAAAACTATTTAATCAAAAAAAACTTTAACAAAAAAAATTTCTAGGTAAGTACTACGTACGCTACCCAAGATAATAAAACCTAGTTCTGATAAACAAATTCAACAATTCAATAACTAAACTATCAGAATTTCAAATACCAACAATTTTATTCAAAAATATTCAAAATTATTTGTAAATTGTAAAAATCTAATATTGATATACCTAGGGAGGTTCTATTAAGATAAAAAATAACATGGAGCATCTCAAAAGCTCTCTTGTTTAAAAACCATAAAGTAGTGTATATAGGTACAAAATTTGAGGTTACATACATAGTTTACCAATTCTTATAAATTATTTATTTTTATACAAAAATATAGTATTTATTTAAGACTTATTTATATCAAACTAATGCTACAAGTAGGTATGTACTTAAATAGTAATATACTAGAGATAAAGCCAGTTCAAAGAACTGGGGTAATCTGAGAGGGCTGAAAATAGTCTCAATCGAGCCAAAAATTACCCTTTTTTGACCATAATGGGGTAATATGTGGGGGCTGAAAATAGACCATGGTCATGATATTTTTAATCCCCGCTCCGAAAACCCCATAAATGATATTAAAAAAAACTCAGACTGAATTGGGTTGCCTACCATATTTATGAGTAACTCCTCTTTCAGTATATAAGTAGATAATCATAATCATAACTATGAAACCAAATTTTAAATACTTTTCATTTTACACTAATCGTAAATTTCAATTTCAATAGCCAAGTTGAAATTGAAATTTATAGAGTTTGTCTAACTTTTCAAGTGTTTTTCAAAGTTTAAAACTTAATAAAGGGGTCAAAAAAGGCGCATTAGGTTTTACCAAGGAGCCTTGGACAAAATGAAATGGGTACTCATTTTGAAACATTATTATCTATTATGGAGACTATTATAGGTATCATATTAATGTAACATCATAGTATAGGTAATGGATAGCCGAGTCGAAAGCGACTTGATTATCCATTATTCAATCTGAAAATACTTAAAATTCATCAATATTTATTTTGGTTACTTTTTTTGGTCGATTTTGCTTCCTATTTATGGAAAATTTTGGAAAATTTAAAACATCTTGACAGATTCATATTCATTGAATTCACCCTCAAATATAGTTCAAATGATATATCAGTATATGACCAAGGAATTAAAAAGGACATAATATATGGTCCTGGTTACCATTCCAGATCAATTTGAGAATATTTTGAGAATAGTTCTAGGTCACTGTTATATGTTTGACCTATACTTTGTGTCTGGATTTTCTAATCTACCTACTCATACATTTTCATAAAAATTGAAATATTTCCTTTTAGAACATGAAATATTAATATGCATACCTAAAACTCTCAAAATTTTGATCAATATTCACTTCAATTTTTTTATAAGAATAGGATCAATATGCATACTTTGACCAGAATATTTCAAATATTCTCAAATTTTTATGAAAAATCTCAATTTTGCTTATAGGTACTTATAATATTTTCTTCTAGGCTGATAACTCAAATAATACCTAGTTTACAAGTTTATATAATAATTCGACTAATATTCAGCAGCATGCCCTTGTACATAGACAGAACGGTATCGGTACTTATGTTTTTGGAGTAATAATTGGTTATTTGCATAAAATACACATACTAGTAATAGGATATTGATTCAAATTTTTAAATCATTTTTAGGTAGAAAAAAAATTAAAAGATTTTTTATAAATTTTTAAAAGGATGACTGGAATTCCTTTCAAGTCACAGTATTATCTAATATCTAATCATTTCCAAGTAAAATAAATAGGTCTAGGTTTATATTTAGATTTGTTGTGATTGTAAATTGTGAATTGAGATGTGAAATTATCATTTCCTTTTAATAAATATTAAATGGAAAATCTCCAAATGAAATCAAAAGAAACCGAAATTAATTTTGTCCTACTATCAGTACTCTACTAATATATTTATGTAAATAAACCTGTATATAAATTCTAAATTTAAAATTTATCCTACTAAACAAACTAATACTGAATATTTACACACTAATGCAGGATACTAAAATTCATTTTTTTAAATCAAGGAAATTCTATTATGTATGATTTTGAGAAAAGATTTATCCTTACCAGTAGATTGAAATATTATCTATCTACCTATTTTAGAAACCAATATTCAAAATCAAACCTTTCGCTTTTGATCCTTACTAATCTTGTATAAGGTGTAATGTAATGCCATAAAAATAGGGATTTACACCCTAAATCTCTAAAAACCAAAATCTCTAATTCCCTAAATCTCTAATAAATATCTCTAAAAACCAAAA
>JAQIXA010002017.1:0-20271 GCA_034699045.1 Nanhermannia cf. coronata Gr-Ori-00579 | reverse complement strand
AGCTCTCTAATACCCTTTATAAGGGCGCCTTTATATAAGGATATAAGGTACACCTGTTATTACGGCAGTGCGGTATACAAAGGTAATATTTTTTCAAATGGCATAAGATAATGCAAAGGATATTTTCGGCTTTCAGGCCTTCGCTTATTAAACCTAATATAAAGGCCTGAAAACCCCTTATAACCCGAAGATATCCTTTAGTTAAACATTTTTTTATGATATAAAGATATAAAAGATCTACGGCCGTTATAAAAGGTGCCGCTGTATAAATTTATTTTGTTATAACGGCATTACTTATAATAAAGTACCTATATGTATCATACATACTCATACTGTACTCGTATAATATGAATTTACACATTTTAATTTATTTATATATAGCTATATCACTAATTAACGGCATATAACATACGCAGTGCCGCTATAGCGAGATAAGTTCAATTTTGGCGATGAGAAATAACATAAAATACCAATAATTTAACCCTGCCAAAGTAGTACATGCATTGTAAATACAAGGTGCCAAAGTAGTACATAACTTATAGGATTTCCCTTAAAACCTGCCAAAGAAGTCCATAGACTGCCAAAGTAGGAACACCCGACAGTACAGTTTACCATAAGCCATAAGTACTTAAGCAAATGATAAGTGTGTTATCTTTGTACATTCGAAGGATAAGAAAAAAGCCCTTAAGACTAAATTTAGAATTTTAAAATAAGGGGCAGAGCAAAGTTTTCAAAAAAAATATCTCAGGCTTTTTTTGCCTCGAGATGAGATAGTATAGTAGTTTCTGAAGTAAAAACCTAAACTAATTAATTATACCAAGAAAAAATGCCTTAAAAAGTTAAGTTAATTAATTAACCAGGGTTCTTTTGACTCTTTAGTTTCGGTATAGTCATACTATCCGATCTCTATGTGACTAGTGTCAAATAATTTCATGCATTTTTTGCTTAAGTTCCAAAGATAAATTTACTTTCTTGGCTAAATTTCTAGCTTGTTTAGGTTGGTTTAAAAGTATCTTACAATTATAAGAGCCATTAAGCCTGGTATATCTGTCCGTTTCTTTAATTTAAGCTTTTTTTAAATGGATTTGATCTGCCTATAGGTCCAAAACGACCCAAAATGAAGCTAAGTTGTTCAAAATTTTCTTATTTTTTGGATTAAATTAACTTGATATACTTGCCTATATCTTTTATAAAAGTTCCACAAATTCTATGATTTAAAACTTTTAAAATTTTATACATTTTTACAATTATTCCTGGTTTGGTTTAAACTTTAAAGGTCCAAAACGAGCTCAAAATGATGCTCAAAATTTTCTCATTTTTCGACTTGATCTACTTTCTATACCTTTAAGAGTTCGACAAAATCTACCGAATGGTTTGCTGACTAATTTTATCAAATTTTATACATTTTCTTCGAAAAATTCTGACTTTTAGGATGGCTTAAACGATAATTTTGTCATTTTTTACTCTTGAACTTTCTAACTATAAACAAAAGTTGATTTAAACCTACACTTAAAGCTTGCACTTTACATGGATTTGCCTACTACTAATACTAGTATTTCAAGTTAAAAAGTTAAAAAATACATTTATTTTAAACTTGAGATTATAAAAATGAAATATTCTAAATCTATCCATATCCATATACATACTATAGGTACATAGTTTTAGCAAAGGTTTCATTTATGTCAGACTCAGATCAGTGGGTAATAAATCACTCGAATTTTACTCGCATATCATCGAGCACCAGTCCCTTTGGGGATTAGCTTTAGTTTTAGTAAAGGAAAAAAAAGTCAAGTCAAACTTTACTTTTGGCCAAAACCAAAAACCTTGTATGTATTAATTCCCCATTTGTGGTTTTATTTGTTCCATATCATTTATCATAATTTCAATTATTTTATCAGTTCATAAAATGGGCATTTCAAAAAAGCAAAAACTGCCCACAAATCCATTAGTAGTAAAATACAGTCATGAAAATATAATTCTGTCACTTGTCACTAGTTCAAGTAGCTTTAAATAGTGTTCAAAAAGTTCAAAATCCGTCAAAAAAGCCAAAAAAATTCTCTAACATTTTATCTCGAGTTCAAATGACAAAATGTCGAAATATATGGAATAAAATAAATGTATAAAGGTAGCCTATTATTAAAACTATTGATTCCAGATTATTAGCTGATGTGGTGGGGGAATAAAGCCCAAAAGTAATCATAAAAGACCAGGTAAATGATTAAATGAATATCTGCTGGTAATCCCCTTATAATTTCTAAATTATAATAAAGAAAGTGTATTAAAATATAAATATTTATGATAGCTACACATGTGTACATGTATTACAATTACAATATTATGAGGGGATTACAGGTTGTCTGTGTATTTGAAGGGCAAAGACTTTATCCAAACCAAACCATGGTATTCCATGGTATACTTAAATGTGACCATAATGGCAGTAATAATAATAAAAACTTTATCTAAATCTAAATGAAAAAAAAGGAACGCGGAGAGCATTCATTAATTTTTCTTTATCGTGACTCTCCCTTGTGCACATTTTAACGTACAAAAGCTCGAATTATGCTGGTTTTATAACATTTTATTCACTTTTATCTACTTGATAGTATTAAGCTAGTATTACTACTACCATTGTTATGTAATTGCCCTCAAAGTTGGCTTGCCACGCCACGCATTTCTCATATAAAACCAAGCAAAGGATTTCTTAGAAAGTGCAAGTTTTTATCATAATGAGGTTTTAGAAATACAATCTTTTGGACAATTTTGATTTGATAAAAATATTTTTGGTTTTCTATTTGAGTTTGTAGAGCTTATTCATTCATTAAGTATTTTTTGCTTTTTACCGATTTTTAGGTGCAATTTTTCTAGATTTTCTTGAGAATTTTAAGATTATCTATTTTCAAAATGAGAAAAAAATTAGATACCTTTGTTTTAACTACATAATGTTAATTTATTATTGAAGTGCATAAAAGTCCGATCACTGCTCGTCTATTACCATCAAAATACGGGCGATAGAATAAACATAGATACTTATTAGAGTCAAATGAGAGAAAAATTTTAGTACGAGATTATCTAATGAAATAAAATACTTTTGGCCATCAAGAAAGCTCCAATATTTTTTGTTAAACTACTCATATAATATAAAAAATCGCACAAAGGCTCAAGATCTCAAAATCTCAAAAAGTTGGATATCTCAAAAACTCAAAAAATGTTAAAAATTGGACATCCAAACTATGCTTTGTACTAAAATCTTTAATCTCGAATATAGGGCTTAAAAATAACTTTACCTAAGTTATAAGTACCCTACCCTACAAATTGATAAAAATTAAGCAAAAAAGATTTATTTTAAAAGCTATTCTTATTGGTTGAATAAACCAATATGACCATCTAAATCTCATTTTAAAATTGAAAAATTGAAATTGATCAAACTTTTGCCAAAAATAAAATTCAGAATCTTAGTAAGTACAGACAAAATTGAGTTCTTTTAGACCGTGTTTGCTCAATCCTCCTGAAATCGAGCTAATTTCTTATTCGACAAAATACTTTGTATTTTTTTTCTGTCTTTTGAGAGATGCGTGCCATATCAAGTATGAAACCTAGCGAAGCGAGTCCTACAACAGAAGAGTCAGAAAAAGAAGATTGAAAAAATGAACATGATATACTTGGGTACATTTTTGGCTTTAGGGAATATTTCGCTCTAACACTACTACGCGTACAAGTACTAATATAACATTAACATGATGTTGGTAAATGGCAAAAAATTCTATCTCTATCTGTACATGCAATGTGCACAGATTCTCGAAATAATTTTCAAGATCGAGTTGGAAATTTTGAAACTGAAAGACCTAATACTCGTATTCTCTAGTATCAGTTGCAGTAGTAGTAGTCGTAGTTTAGAATTTTTTTAGAGATTTATAATCCCGTAGTATTACTACTCGAAGTAGTGTATAATATTTTGTATAATTTAAGTTGAGGTTGAGGATTATAGCTAGCTTTAATAAAAATAAATGTTAGATATAATACTATACTCGTATTTAGAGAACTTTGAGGGTAAAATCCTTTATATGAGTGTTCATATCAGTATTCAGTATTCAATGTTCTTATGTAAGGTTGCCAGCGGTTGAAGTCGATAAACCATACAAGTTCGAGTATACAGAATTTTTTTTATATTTCGAATTCTAGGGAGTCGACAACCCCTGAGATCTTTCCCGATTTCCATTTGGGTCACCTCGCCAGTTCACCCACTCGAGTTCTGTCTAACGCCATCTCAGCCAACCTCGACAGACCTTGGAGAATCCAACAAAATGTCCACAAGAATCATATGTTTCTAACTTTTTGGAAATTGAAATGAATTTTATTGTTAGTATTCATATAACTAATACATACTAAGCTTTAATTAACGAAACGGCTGACTAGTAATATCAGTAGAAGTAGAAGAGCTCTCTAGATTTAAAATCTAGAGATTATTTGATCCAAATACATAAAATACTACCGTAGATAAAATCTTTCCAAATCCTAACCAAAATCATCGATAAAAGATCAAAATTATTTTGTAGATTAAATATTTACCTAATAAAAAAAATTAATTTTGAAATATACAAATTAGAACACAAAACAAAATACAAAAGTTTTCGAGTTTAGATCCTTTATTTACAGATCCTTAGATCCTATAAGTATAAAGCTTAATGCAAATTGAGGTATTTATTAATCTAGTGAATCTAAACTAAATTGTTTAAGCTCTACCTATAACCTATATATGTATTTACAAGTAGAACAATAGAATCAGTCGACCTCATTCAAGATATTTTTATTATTCGTAATAGTATCTAAATAGTAAGGTATTATTATTATTATCCTTAAAATTACTAGACAAATATCTAGGTAAATTCATAATCTTAGGTATATCTATATGGTATAAAAATCTATAAAAATTTACCTTTACAACTTGCTAGCTACTCTGCTACTCTGCTGATCTCTGTATTACTTTTTTATACCTAATCCTAATATAAAAACAAATAGAGCAATCAGAAAATGATCTAGATTAGATTTTCTAGATACGAGTATCACTCGATAAAATCTAAAAACCGTATTAGACTAGCATAATGTATATTTACTGATATTGTATAATCAGATAGTTACTTTACCTGTAATGCAACTTGAACTATGTAAAGCTACAATATGTATAGTATGTATGCTTATGTTCAATTAATATTGATAGGTTAGGTACTTAAGTACTTTGTAAAGGTAACCATATTAATTTTACTTTAATATTCTAGATCTGAGAATGATTCGGTATTTTTGGTAGAACATTACCTACATATCTTCTTGGACTTTGATGATGGGAAAATGTTAATTCTATAAAACTCTGCTAATCTGATCCTGAGAATTGCGCTCACCTGGCTGTCTAATTAAAATTTACAAATAGGTACTGCAGAATAACTCCTTATAAGGACAAAAAAGACACATTCACCTTACAAAGTCTTGGAAAGAAACCCTGGTGCTCTTTCATTTACGCTCCGTTGCAATTGCAATTGCAATAATTTAATTATTTTATTAGGTACCTAATAGGCCTAGTACCTTAGCTATAGTTTATGTAAAAAAGCTAAGTAGATATTAGGTACTAGAATGGTATTCGTGTCTCAATTTTTAATTTGAAATCTTAGTTTTCGGCCATTTGAAAACATTACGATTTCTAAATAATCTGTACTACTCCGTATTCTGTACCTATTTCAAAATTGAATTTTGAGATAAGAATACGGAACAACTAGCTAATATTTACTAATATTTTAGAATTTGTTTTAAATTTTTAAAGTTTCAGAGAAAGTAGTAATTTTTCTAAATCTAAATATTGTAATTTGAAGTGTTTGCAGATATTGTAATCCATTTGACTGGATTATAAGATAAATTATTTGAGAAATATTATCCACTATCCACTATTAAAAGGTCAAAATTTCTGGAAGGTAGACTTCTGGACAAAAGCTACATTAAATTTTACGGATCTTAATTTCAAACTAGATTTATAATAATATAATATACCATAAAATATTATATTATGTATTCAGAATTCAGATAGATTTTGAAAATTTCGTAATTTTCCAGATGAAATGAAGTGAATGGTCGAATTTGTAATGGCTTACGGGATCGAAGAAAATTCCATGCTAAAAAACCAATTTTTAATGGGAATTTTCGTAATTTATCCAAATATAGATTTATCTTTATCCGGATCCGATCCGATCCGATCCGATCCGATCCGTGGGAACCTAATTGGTTTATTTTTATGATTTTGAAAATTTTGTCAAAATTTTGAAGAAATTTTTACAAATTATGGTAGCCTTAAATTGAACAAGTAAAAAATCGAGTTTCCAGTTTGTCCGGACCCTGTCTCTGGGTCCAATGGTGTTTACGGGAATAGCTGCTTTTGATTTTTTGGCAATTTTTTCTCATTTCTCAAAATTCTCATACATTTTACATTTTGCAAAAATCTTTCTAATAATATTAGAGTATATACACATTGCAAATGGCATTGAACTTGATAAGTTCAATTACTTAATACTTCTCCAGCAGTAGGAGTTAGGAGAAGTATTTTCGATTTTTGAAATTTTTCTGTCGATTTTGTTCGGATCGATTTCGATCACATGGATGCGAAAAGCCAATGGATCGCCTCAATATGGTGGAAATAGGAATAGTTATACAATATTTATTCAAATTTTGGCCAAAATCCGTAAAAACCTGCTGACCTACCTGTCGGACAATCGAATCCGACCCGGCCTATAAGATAAAAACCGGATTATGCTGCATGCCCCTAGAATCTAGAAAAAGTAGAAAAAAATCATCGATGAAATGAAAAGGGGTGAATTAAGTAAAGTTTAAATGATAGGTATAGAAATTAGGCGGATTTTGAAAGAATTTCAGTTGAACACGCGATTTTTACATTTTTACAATTTGTAGTAAATTACATTACAAACACTTTTAATTTTTAATTTTAATTTTGTAATTTGCTTGTAATTTATTTTAATTAACAAACTAATTGACTTATTGTGATTGTCAACTCCACCCCAAAATGGTGTCACCACCAAAGCCAGTCTCTTCGCCAAAGTCACCTAGAAATGACCAACTAAAGAAGAAACATAAAAAGAAAAACAAGCAGCAGCAGCAGAATGGAAATGGACCAGGACCTGGTCCTAGTACTTCTGGTGGTGGTGGAAATGACCTATTAGCAGGATTAAGTGCAGCTGAATTGACGATGATTAAAAAACTGGCTGGAAATGAACCACTTGAGAGGAAGAAGACGATGCGGAAGCTCAAAATGTGGCTGACTGGACTTTGTAAAAAGTCCATGGATTCATTAGGTAATATAAATCATTTTAACAAAATTAGGTAATTGTCCAGGGTGTCCAGTTATTTTAATTGTTGGTTTTTTGATCCTTTAGATGCACGAAGTCAGCTTGAGCCCAATTTCATTCGTGTATGGAAGGCACTTTTTTATTGTATGTGGATGGCGGATAAACCATTACCTCAGGTAAAATGATGATTTTGACGACCCTACAGGGTTCATTGGTTTTTAAAAAGTTGACATAGCATAGTATTTGGTACTTGATAGTACAAGGTCAAATCTTTTGAAGTTGTAAAAAAATTAATCTAAAATTGTGACCTGATTCAGCTAACTTTCCCCGCGTTGAAACCCGAAGTTTTAAAAAACCAACCCTATAGCCTGTAAACCTTTAATCCCAACCTTTGCCAATTTACAATTTATAATGCTTATTGTAGTCTTGTAGAATATTAAAAAACTAACTGTAAATACCCATTTTTTTATTAGGAACAACTTGCTGAGCAAATAAGTAACTTGGTTCATATATTTACTGAAAAACCACATGTGATGCTGCTATTTGTCGAATGGTTTTTTAAAACCATGGCTAGAGAATGGGCTTGGATTGATCGATTTCGCCTTGACAAGTTTATGATGCTCGTTCGTCGATTTTTGAGAAAAACTTTTAAGGCACTGGACCACCACAAATGGAGAAAAGTCATTCTTGATGAATTTTTACAACTTGTGACGAATCAGGTGTTCAACGGTGACGAAAATCAAACGATTAAATCCCCACTTGGTTTCCAAATTCATGTGACTGATGTTTACCTCGAAGAATTATCAAAAGTTGACTCGGAGCATTTAAATAATAAAAAAGTGATGAAAATTATTTCACCATTCATTAAGCAATTGACATTTAATGATGATGAAAGGATATTGGGAGAAATTAATGAGAAAATATTCAATTATTTGCTGAAACAAAGTGATGTTGGGGTTGAATATCAAGAATCTCTTGTAAGATACTAATACTAATCTCTTGTAAAATTGATTTCTGGTAAATTATATAGAGTTTTTATTAAAATATTTTAGATGTCAAATGGATTTGATGAAGATGACGAAGAAGAAAGTCTGGATGAGGATGAAGATATGGACATGGATGGTGACGATAATGAAGTCGGTGACGACGATGAAAATGATGATGAAGAAGAAGAAGAGATGGATGAAAACCTATTAAAAGAAGATAATGAACAAGAGGAATTAATTGAGGAAGGTCCACTTGACCCAAGAGCTGGAGCTGTTGATGTCATTTTGCCTCAGTTGGATGTCGATTATGAAATGCTTGCTGAAAAACTAGAAACAATTGCCAAAAATCCTGATATAAAAAGAAAAAATCGAAAGATGCTCTTAGCATGTAGTCGAGGGTAAGTCTAGTCTATAGTCTACTAATATGTAATCCATAAAACTTGATAATTTGGTAATTGTTCTTTTATTTGACTGATTTAGTTTCAAAGATTTAGTAAATGGAATCTATCCGTTAGCTCTCCCCGAAGAGATCGTACAGAAAAGAGCTATTCAAAAGAGTGAACTCAAAAAGGCGACCAAAAGACTACTTGATGAAGAGGAGGACTTGTACGTAGATTCCAAAAAGAAAAGAACCAAATTGGAAAAGAAAATGTTTAAAAAAGCTGCAGTTTTAGCTGGGGCGTCAAATGAATTCAATTCAGTTGAGAAGGAAAAAGAACAAGAAGAATTGCAATCGATTGATGAAGAAACTGAAAATACTGAAGAAGTACAAGAACTCAAAACTGTAAATAAAAAGAAGAGAAAAGATAAGGAGAATAGAAATAGTAATGACAACAAAATAACAAATGGGATTTCTAATGTTCAAAAATCACCAAAAATTAAATCCGCATCTGTATCACCTAAAGAAAAATCTCCTAAAAAATCCATTTCACCTAAATCTTCGCCTTCACCATCTACTTCTAGTGCTTCTGCTACTGTTACAACTACACCTTTAAATAATATTACACCTCAAAAAAAGAAGAAAAAGAAGAATTCAACTTCAGATCCATCAGCATCAGATAAAAAATTTAACACTTCTTTAAACACTATAATTTCGAACGATAATGGCAATAACATTAAAAGCAATAAAAGAATGTCTTTGCCAGCAATGTCATCCAAATCTGATACTTTAAATTCAACTCCTTCAAATGTTTCAAAAAAGGCTAATAAATCAGCAGCATCAACACCAACAACTAATGGAGATGTTGAAATAATTTTAAGATCCAAGTTAAAGCGGAAAGTCAAAAAATCCTCAATGTCACCTTACAAGAATTCACCATCTCCTATTAAAACTCCAACAACTCCAAGTCCTAAGAGGATGATGATTCCAATGAGAACTCCTGTATCAAATATGAAAAAGAGGGTCAGTATCAACCTTAATAAAAATGTTGAACATCGTAAGTTTATTTATAAAATGTGACTTTACTAAAATGTTATTAAGATTATTAGACTATTTCTAATATTTTGCGTTTTTGTATTTTAGCACATGCAGATTATAAACAAAGCATCCAGCGGAGTCCTCAAATTCCTTTTGATGCCCTTAAAAAACCGATTTCTGCTGGTCTTCTAAAATCCCCTATGGTTCTTTCGCCACTTGTTAGAAAAAGATCATTAGCATCAGAATTTTTTTAACCTCGAGAAAGCAGAAAGATAGGTACCTAATTAATTTTAAAAATTATTGTTGTTGTGCACTTATTTATAAGATGTAATGATAATAAGTATTTAGTATTTACATAAACTAGCAAAGTTTTGAAATCAAGGTTTGTTGGTCTTTAACTCTTTTGTGTTTTTTGCAAATAGGTAATAATGACTAATGGTTTATTTAGAATTTTTTCAAAAAATGATTTATTTAGCATTTTTTGAAAAAATGCTAAATAAGATTAATAATTAAAATTTATAAAAAGTGTCAAATACACTATATTCTATCCTTATTAAATTGTCAAATCCAATTTTTATTGTAATTTTTTTAATTAAATTTTTATTTATCATTGTAAAGTCATTGTAAAAAAAGTTTAAAAATCCCGTTTTATTGAATTTTGTAACCTCAAAAAACCCAAGCCGAAATTATGAGAACCCTAACCCTACATAATATTATGAGTAGAGCACCATATATTTATAATTTATAAAAAATTGTTCTATTTTTTAAAAAGTAAGTGGTACAGTATAACTCCAGTCAAGTTTTTCAAAATTTTGAGCAAAACATTCAAAAATAACTCGGAATTGAAAGTTATAATTATCAATTATTATTATTATGCTATCTCTCTATTATTTAAGATTGTACATTGATACTATTTTATTATACTACTTCAGCAATTCTTTAGAACTTAAACTCTGTTTAGATACTCGATACAAATCACACATAACGACATTATTTTAGCAGTGAAGTGATATGTAATTAAAGTATTTTATCCTTACAACTTATAATAATGTTAAAATAATGATTTATTTTTATTTTATTTACAAGTGCGTGTAATAAGTGTGTAAGATAAGAAGGGGTATAAAAATTGTAAAATAAAAATTATTGTTATTTATACACGAATTACTGTTGACATTTTTTAAAAGTGTTTTACAAACCCATCTCCCGTTTTCCCAATGAAGATTTATCAAATACCATTGTTGGTCTATGTCTTCTGCTGAAGAACATTTGGACATTTCTACTTTACGAATTTTTCCTCTAAAATTTTGAAATTTTGTCAAATTTTTAATAGATTTTCAGGTAGGGTACTTGTTAGTAGATTTTACCCTTGACTAGGTCCAGTTAAGCATAGAATTTCAGAAATATTTTGCCTAAAGTCGACCAAACCGAATTTCCATTTTGTACTCGTAGTTGGTTTCAAAATCCAAAGTCTTGAAATATCAGTTGGGACTTTTTCTAAAAAAAATTTTAGTTCGTAAAAATTTCAGATTCAGATGGATAAAAGCTAGATTTTATGATTTACGATAAATTGGCTCCAAGTATTCTTCACCTATGTACAATGGAACATCGTGATGAAATGCCAATGTGATATTGTACCTATCCCCTGATAAAAATTGTCAAATCTAAAAATTTAAATTTTTTTTTTGCAAAATATATGTATTACGAAATCTGTCATGTTTTTGAATCCTCCACATTTGTAAACCTTTATGTCCTTTAATCGTAGATTGCCTTTGCATATACGAAGTCTGATTCAAACTATCTTGAACATTTCTGCCCGTCAAAAACTAGAAAAAAAATTTTCCATTTTCAAAATTTTTCTAAAAGAAATCAATAATGTACTCTTCCAGTATAAGCATGTTGTATAAAGTAAATTCCAGAACAGTCCTGCTGACTCTCAAATTTATTTGTGCTAATTTCGCTTTGATTTGAATTTGATGATTTTTGACCATTTTCTTGGAAGATTTCGCTAAAATTTTCTCCACTTGTTAGTTGAATTATGAGAAATGAAATCAAAGATAATTTGGTCATTTTTAGTCTGGAAAAAATGCTGATTTGACAGTTCTCAATGGACATTTTGCAAAATTTAGGACAATGTTTATCTTAATCAAATATTAATTTTAGATTGCACTTTTTGAGGGTTTTAACCTAATTTAATTAATCAGGTTTGAACTGTCATAATCATAATAAATAATGTATTTTTTAATCCTAATAAATGTAGACAGTTTTTACACTCGATATAATATAAGTTTATAAGCTATAAAAGAGACGTTATAAAATAAAGCGAAAAAAATTTCGTTTTCGAATAAATAGAATACCTAGGTAAAGGGTATACAGATTGTATCACAGCACAGCTAGATCTGTGATAACAATTGTCAATTTAGTTTATTTATGAATGTAATAAGTAGGTAATAGCATAATAGGTATTAGGATTTGGATTAGGTATTGTGGTTTATACAATATTTATACTTGCTTGAGGTTTCAAGTTATAAAAATAAAATTGTACACTATACTAGGCCTTTTAACTAAGGATAAGGTACTTAAATTAACTATTTAAGTATACCCTATCTGTATTTATCGCATTTTTAAAAATTCATGGTTTTCCTCAAAGGCTTGATGAGAGTCAAATTGAGACTCGAGTCAAGCAGGTAATTTAACTCTGATAATAAACTACTCTAATTTAATAAATCAAACTTGAACTAGTACCTAATTTCTAGTTAAATAACGTACCTAGCTCGATCGATACGGTCTATTAATTCTCGATAGGTAATCTATAAGGATATTTAAATTAATTTACCTACGGATATTCATGAAACCACTGAATTCTCTTTGAGAAATTAAATGAGCAAGTAAATACTTACTGAGCGAGATTTAGAAAAAAATTACAATTCAGCAATACAGCAACATTTAAAAGAAATATACTTATACTTTAGGTACCTTAATTTATTTCTTTTTATAATAATTTTTAAATTACTAGGTATTATTTTTACAAGTACAAACAAATAAAGTATGAAAATATTCAAGAAAGCTTTAAAAATTAAATTTAGTACAAGTCACCAACTCATATTTATATTTCTTGAGGTCGTAAAATTAAATCAGAGTTAGAACTTAAAAAGTAACATAAATAATTATCTAAATTACTAAATTTATATCTAATCAATTTACTCTATTCTATATACAGCTTACATAAACTTATTCATTAAAACTAGGCTCTAATTGTATCCGACAAGTTCAGAATGTATTAAATTTTGTTCAAGCAAAAATCTCCAACTCCTACTTTTCAATAATAAATAGGTTGTAAAAGAAATTCTAAATATTTACTAATCTTAAAACTTAATAAAGTAGAAATGTATAAATTGAATCTATTTGAATCTCAAACTCTCCATTTCTTTTATAAACATTAAAACAAGTCTTCTTTTGAGGCAAGAGCAAGCAACATGTTGTCCGAAAAATACTAATAAAAAATTATAAAGAAATTAAAATGAGTTACAATTTTTAATTTCAACGTTTGAAAAATAATTCTTACCTTATTGATTGCCACATCTTCACTGAGCCCCTTTCGCCTTCGAGTTTTGATCATAAATTCTCGAGCCAAATGTGTTGCTGGTTGCGGCTCTAATGGTTTTATTATGATTGATTTGTCAAGAGGATCTCCTGGCACAATCTAATAAAAAAAATTATTATTTATTATAAAAACATGCATAGTTACTAGTAGGTAATGATTTAATTTTAGTAATTATAAAATAGTCTCCCTGTCCCTACCTGCCAGTGATGGAATACAGAAAGACAAAATGCTTGTCCTTGAGTGTGTGTCCTCAAATCAGTTTCAAAACCAAAAGAATCGATAGCTGGACAAAAATAGAAAATTACAAACCTAGGTACTTATTTTAATTCACAAAAATATACCTGGAACAAAGGCTTTGATTGTGTAAAGTGGCGATCCTGAATAAATAAATAGGACAAATTCAATTTTTTTATAAATTTCAATTTATTAATTTTGGATTTTTACCTGGGACTGGACTATCTTGTGTGACATGACCTCTTCTGCGAGCCAATACAGTATATACGGCAGACACGCAATCAGCCGGCGCAACAACTTCAACTAATGGAGAATATAAATATTCAGGATAGAAAAAGCATTCTGAATATAATAGGCATAAATCTTACCAAACAAATAAGGTTCCATAAGACGAGGTGTTGCCATCAAGAAAGCTGAATAAGCAACTCTCCTAGCTGTTGGAATAACTTGTCCTTTTATAAAAATTAAAAATATAAATTAGCACATATAAATTAAATATAGAGTACCTAACAATTGTAAATTTATATACCTCCACCACGTTGGATAGGTTCTTGTGAGATTGCAGCATCTAATATTTTGAATTTCACGTTACGAATCGGTTCTTCACAAAGTGGTCCTTCTCTGGTACCCCATTGAAAACCCTGATAATGAATCAAAAAATTAATTGAGATTGAATAAAAAAATACATTAATAATTGATTTGAAATGAAATACCTGAACTATTGAATCTTTAACTAAAATAGAAAATAATAAATTGTCAATTTATTCGAAAAACTAATCTTATATTTTATACTTTAAATATAATTTCTTACCAGTATTCAAGAGAGTTTTATCAACTTCTGAAGGAAGAGTATCATCAACCAAAATATTAGGACCATTATCTAAAATTGAAAAAGTTAGGATTATTAATATTAAGAAAATGTATATGAAAACTTACAGTCAGGACCAAATGCCCATATTGATCGAGCAGCCAAAAGATCCCAATCATATTTAGTTTGAAAAAATTCTCCTAATTGTTTCCTATTAAAGTTATTGCAAATAATTATTATAAAAAATTACTTAATAAATATTGTATCACAATTTTAGTTTAGTGCTTACTTATTCCAATTAATACTAACAACGTCGTTTTCAATATCTTCAGCTAGACCCTTTTATAAAAAAAATTTCAATCATAGATGATCATAAAATAAATTCAAATCACAATTACCTTTTCTAACGGCTCAGCGATCATTGTTAACTTATTTTTCTTATTAGGTGTTTCATCAAAACATTTCAATGAAGAAGTTTCAACAACCGTCTCACAAAAGCAAACTACAGGATCTGCCACTTTTATGTCTAAAATAAAATATAATTTTTTACATTACTATCGCTCTTATTCGGTAAATATTCGCACTCTTATATCTTACCTATTTCAGAATACATTTTTCGTAAATCGTGCATTACACAATCTAAATATAACTCTCCAGTCCCTAGAATTATATGTTCTCCGGATTCCTCAACTTTTGTTGTAACTAGTGGATAAGACTTGTTAACTTTTCTTAAACCATCCAACATTTTTGGTAATTCGGACGGATTGACAGGTTCCACGGCGATCTTAATTATGCTTTTGGTGTTAAATTTTAATGGTCTAAAGATATAAAGATCTTCTTTTGTTTTTGAAGTAGAGATGGTTGATGTTTTAACAATCGGTTGATCAATTCCTTCAAATAAAATTGATAAAAAATTGAATAGGAGGTCGAGGATAGGTAACTTTCTTCAGCGATTAGAGTAGGGTACTTACGATTAGATAAAAACATGATCTGATTTATTTTATTACCTTCGATTAATACCCAATTTCCTGCTGGTACTCGATTTACTTCAACTTTATATCTTGCTTCATATATCCAAAGCCTTCCAATTGTAAGTACTCGAGAATCTTCTTCATCTGAATAGTGAGAAGTAGTAAAAATTTTATCAATTAATTTGTCAAATTTCATAAAAAGCAAAAAGGTTTATTTACCAGACAATGAATAATTTTCACCAAGCACTCTTACACTTTGATCTGGAATATAAAGTCAATTTTGTTAATTTTATTTATAACATACTACTGATTGTAAATTATAATACAAAAATCAAATGAATTAGTTTAGCAAAAATATTATGAACATACTTGCATATAAAGTTCCACTAAAAACCCGAGCAAATACATGAAAACATACACAATCTTCAGTTGGGTACATTTTTGTACTATGAACCATCAATATACCCTCTGGATCACAACTCAACATATCTTCACCAATAATTGTATCCAAAGGTCCTGAAATTAGGCAATGGTTATATTAAAGATTGTTAAATTAAAATTTAAGGTAATTACATTCTCATCTAGGTATATTGAAAACTTACCAGTGTATGCATGATTTAATTTTCTTTTCGAATTTTCACATGGTGATGGAACATGATATGCAATCATATCAACAAAACCAGAAAAATCTCCCAAAAACCGTTGAAACATCAATCTTAACAATGGTCGAATATTTAATTTTGACTCTTCTTTAGTCAATCTTATGCCCAATTCTTCACATAACATAGGTAAACATTTCTATTTTTAAAATATAAAGATTAGAATTTTATACAAGTTAAAGAGTAATGAAGGGTAAATAAAACATTAATAAATATTTTAAATTATACATGACTTACATCAACACTTCCAATAACTTGTGAAAATATTTCTGAAATTTTAAAATAGAATTTTAAATGATTTTTTAGATTAGATAATATACCTAATTAGAATTAGGATCTTACTATAAATTGGTTCAAGAATAAACTCGACAAAACTTCTTTGTGATGATGAAGTTGCAGGCTTTTTGCTAAACTTTTTCCTATAAAAATAATAGTTTTAAAGTATTTTTTCATGATAATTAAAATAAATTACATTGTTATAATATAGGGGTTCTTACGTTTTTGAATTAAAATAAATATCTCCCCAAAGTCTTTCAGCAAATGCGCCAATATTTACTTCTCCAAAAACTTGAGAATATAAGTTTGCAAAGGATTTAATTGTAAAACAAATTGAATACAAAGAAGATGCAAAACAAACATTTCCAATTAATGGTGATACTTGATGTTCATTTCCTTCCTCACTGTACAGTGCTAAAAGTGCATTAACTTCTTCAATAATATGTTTCATTTTATAATAAGCATCTTGTGGTGGTAATTTTAATTCTAATATCAATCGATCAATTTTATTGATGCAAAGTGTAATCGCCAGTTTTTCTTGAACCGCATGTTTAATTATTCTTTCTGTGTTGAGCATTACACCCTCTGTATCAGAAGAAAATTTAAAAAAATTAATAATTTCTTAAAGCAAAATAGTTAGTAGAGCAAAGTTTTGTAAAATAGAACCTGCTGCATCGACGAATAATACAATTCCGTCAGAGAGTCTCATACTAGCTGTAACTTCATCTGAAAACAAAAAAAGTTTTTATTTTTGACTCTTTAAGTATAACATACCTAGGGTGTTATATAACACAAGGAGTGTAAAACCTGTCATACTCATCTTACCTGAAAAATTAACATGGCCTGGTGTATCCATAATATTCAGAAGAAATGACCTAAAAAAGAAATGATATGTTAATAACTATTATAGAATAGAAAAGAAAAAGGTAAATTATTTAAAAAATTTACTTGCTCTTGACGTCTTGCATTACAACTGTAATTGGCATACATTTTGTTGTTACACCTCTGTCTTGTTCAATAACTAAAGTGTCAGTATAACGAACAAGAGCCTTATCAACACTAGGATCAAGCTGAATATCAGGATGGGTTTGTTCCTAGAAAAAATTATTGGTCAGTGTCGCAGTCATAAGCAAAAGGTAGAAAAGGAAATAATGTTAATTTTTCAAATCACTTACTACTAAACAATCCACAAAACTAGTTTTTCCATGATGTAATTGGCCAACAAGGCTCACATTCCTAATTAATGATGAATTGTCCATTAAATCAGCCAGAAATTCCATGTCATATGTGGTTCGAGGTAAATTTTTTTCAACATGTTCGAATCTTATTTTCTTAACGGGCTTCACAATTGGCTCGCTTAATGGTTGTGCATCCTCTGTAATTTAAAAAAATAAACTCAAATTAAAAAATTCTTAACCCTTTCATAACAATCTTAACGCTTAAATACATACCTTCTTGTATAATTGTTTCAACATCAGGTCCATATACTTCTAAAGCTGTCGGATAATACTTTTTATCTTCATGCAAAACAACTGCAGTTGATGCTGTTGGCTCTTCTTCTTGGACATCTTCAGCCTCCATTTCATCCTCCTGCAAATCCATTAAAAATATATTTGAATTTCTACCTTAATATAAATATTTTGACATTTAATTATTACCTCGAAATCATTGTCATCATCTCGGTTTTGACCTTCCAAGCTAAAAGTAGAATAAATTCAAATATCATTTAATATTACTTATCACATCAAAATTCACAAAACCTCACTACAAATCGCTTATTCGAAACAAATGATAGCAAAAGTCAAAAGACCATTTAAAAATCTAGAATTTATACCCAAGGGTAAGATCTTGTCACTTGACTTGCTATAAGCTCAGCTCAATCTGAAGAATTATGATCTGCATTTTACAACTAAATTACTGTTCAATTGAGGCTAAAATGGGGTTTTTCAGAGCTGAATTAGACACAATTTACAATCAATGCATGATGCGTTTTCTACTTAGGTTTGAAAAATGGAAATAAATAATGAATCAACATACCTTTCATTGTCGTCCTCCAATTCTGGACCAATATAATTCCCAAACTCGTCATAAAGGTCACCGTCCATTGTAAAAGGTCACAATTACAATTAAATTAACTATAATTACAATTAATTTAAAAAAAAAATCGATTTCTAAAAAATTTAAAAAAGCCGACTTTTTACTTTTTTTGTTTTGCTTGCTGAAGGCTTTTAAAATTGACTACAAAATGTCCTAAATATATACTAACTAGAATGCATGTTCATTATCTCGGGGTAATGCAAAAAATATTGATGATTTCGTTTTTTTGGAATTTTTGGAACTTTATTGAATTTTTTGATGATTTTGGTTATAATTTTTAATTATTGACACGAAAGTACATTATTATAAAAGTTATTAATAGTCATTAATAGGCTCATGTCTATCTTTAGAGCTGGTGAATGTCCACCTTATTCTGCTGGTCATTTCTGTGATTTATAGAGGTTTCTCGACAATTTTCCTTGACTTTGGCCAATTATGTCATCTAATATTATGATATTCAAGGGATTTTGGTCGTCATTAACTTTCGTCACTATTTCAACAATCTGTTTGATCACTTCTTCTGTCGGGTTCCTAAAAAAATACATAGGTAATTATAATTTATTGTAGGTGCCCTATAAGGTCTAGGCTAGGTGTTCGTGTTGGTTTTTAGGAGTTGGTTTATATGACAGATTGATTAAAAATAAATGAGTTTATTATGATATATGCTGAGTTTATCATTAGTTTTATAGATATTTTTTGAGATTTAGCTTTGAATTATGTACCTTTGATAAGGGATTTCTTTGGAGGTATCGGTATAGATATTTGTCCCATGATTTAGATTTTGATCATAAATGTTGACATCACCAACTCCTGGACCATTAAATGATGATTTTGGGATGAAAAAATGTCTTAATTCAGTAAAAGTTCAAGTATTTCATTAATAAGTATGGCGGTCAGTAACAGTATAGGTAAGTAGTAAAATGATATGATAATTTACTTTATAATTCCAGAAAAACTTTGGGATAACGATTTCACAAAATCTCCACGATGAAAGATGTTCAACAATAAGAATGCAATCGTAAACCCTTCGAAAGTTAGTTAATGACTTGAATTTGAATAATTATTATGTAGTATTGTTTTTTACCTGTAAATAATCCTAACGTATAAACACCGAAAAATATTCGGCATCGGGTTTTTCGTTTTGGAATTAATTGAGGATAATCTCGGTTTGGATATATTTTATACATTATTGTTGATTTGAAAATTACCTTGATCTTGATCTGGGCTTGTAAAAGTGTAAAAATAGGTAAACTATAATGATATGAAAGATGCCATAAAATCGAGTTCAAGTACATAATATGTACGCGATTTAATTGGAATTTGATACGCTTGGCTGCCTATTGAATTTTTTTATACATACATATCCGTACCCTACCATTAAAAAATTTATACCTATTAGATAGGATAAAGATTATAATATATGTTTGTACCTATAAGATTAATTTGTGGTCAATTTTGGAAAAAAAATGGACGTTATAAAGTGATTATGAATTAAACTATTCGATTCTTCTGTTTTCTGATTCTGTTACCACATTTTGACTTTGAATAACATGAAGCAGTACAGTATTCAATATCCAATTTTCAATCCAATTTCCAATCCCAAGATACAATATTAGTACAGAGACAGAGCACATACCTAATTGTATTATCCAATTTTATAATGTCGATAGCCAATAGCCGAGTAAAGGTAGTAACTTGTAATATAGTAACATATACCATAGTTAGTGTAGTTGTAGTGTATTTTAAAATTAAAACATACCTGTGCATGCTGGCAAAATGTTTGGGTTTTGATTCGGGAAACCTAAAAATTTGATTTTGATTTTGAAATTCCAGGTTTTTTTAAAAAAAATAATTGAAATGAAATTCGGGTTTTGGTGATTCT
>JAQIXA010002016.1:0-20275 GCA_034699045.1 Nanhermannia cf. coronata Gr-Ori-00579 | reverse complement strand
TATTGAAAGTTTATTAAAGATTTAGGTACTTACCTTAGAATAGACAGAATCTTTAAAAAATAGTCAGATTCTATATCATTTATATTTTGGACCAGTTGTCGTTGAATCAGTTGCCGTTGGATCAGATGTTGTTGGACCATTTGCGTTGGATCAGTTGCCGTACAGTCCTATATAATCATTACTAACATGATACTATTAGTACAATCGTCCTTAAAGGAATCCGAGACCATGCACTGTTTTATTCGGGTGAGAATCATTTTGTCTATCGAAATAATATTTTAAATCGAAAATCCAATCCTCCATTTTTTCTCAAAGTAAAGATTGAATTTCACACACTAAAATGGAATATAAAAAAATTAATATTAATTAATATTCATATTAATTTCTACTATTTGACACCCTACATAATATAATTGTCACTTGTCACGTCACACTTGATAATCTATTTTCAAATAATATATCACTGAAAGCCAAATAGGCCAAAAAACTGTAAGCCAAAAATTTGCAAATTTTTAAATTGTAAAATAATATGGAAAAAAAAACTTTTCATATAAGGATTAGATTGAGGAAAGTTGGGTAAAACTTAAATCACTAGGTTTTTCTTATGAAATAATTGATCCAATTTTAATCGAAATTTTAACAAATATTACGAAATTTTTGACATTTACAATATTAATTAGTGGATATTTATCTTAATATTTCACCTGTTGTACTTGTCATAGGGCAACAGGTGTATTAGTTTAGGTGCAATTAGTAAATTTTTCAAAAATAGTGATTTATAAAATGTCAATTAGTTTATTCTAAGCTATGTATAAAATGTGATTTTGTGCCAAAATTCCAAGTTAAATTAAATGAAAAATTCAAAATATCTACTTTTTACTTTGTACTTACCAATAAGATTATTTACTATAGGATCAAAGCTGGTCAAATTTTAATTGAAATTTTGAATAAGTTTCAAAATCAAAAAATCTGGTCAAATTTTTTTTAAATTTCTTTAAATTTAAAAAAAAATGTTAGTAGTTACATAATCACTTTCTTATTCTATAATGAATATCATACTACTTATGAGTCATTATTCTCAAGATTATTTGAACAAGAAATATATTTTTCTTATCAAAAAATATACATACTATATAGGGGTAAAAGAGGAAAAGTTTGAAAATTTTTTTGAAAGAACTAATATTTTAAACAGAACGAATCTTGTACTCGTATCTTAACAAAAAAATTTACAAAATTTAGAAATTGGACCCTTTATAATATAAATGAAAAATTTATAATATGTTATGAGATTTACAAGTGTCGATCCAGAAATACTTTTTCTATCAAAATTTTCGAATTTCTGGGTTTTTCGATTCCAATTCCAACTACACATACATAATATGTGTAGTAATAACCTACTTCTAAATAATCAAAATTTTCAAAATATTGTCAGATAAAGGATAAGCCTGGCCTTTAGGTCTTACAGTGTATAATTTTTTATAAAGATCATAAAGCCTTAACCTATTATGTACATAATATACTGTATCTAAAGAAGATAATTTTGTTAATTTTATGATTATCCATGTATATGAATACGGGTTCACATGATTTTTAAGATAAATATTAAGAAATTTCGGAAATTTTGATAGCTAAACTAATCTTATCTTTACTCTACCCTAACGAAAAAAAAATTCATAATTTATCCCGTCGAGCTAATTTATTTTCAATAGGGTAAACCTAGCAAAATGTGAACAATTTTAACTTTTGACATTATTTTCATTAAAAATTGAAATTTTTTAAAAATATTTTACTTTTTCGAGGAAATTCCTCGAATTTGACCTTAAATTGGCTTAGTATCGGCAAATGACCTATATAAGGTCAAAGTTGGTAGTTTTAGAAAGATAAAAATTCCCTTACATAAGCGAGTAAGTACTTTATAAATCAGTAAAGAGAAATATACGAGTATAATATATATTATGTAGGCCCTTACTTTGTATGACAAAGTTTGCATTTTAGTGATTTACCTTTAAAGGATTTGCACCTTATACATACTTATGTTCATATGGTCCTGTAAATAGAAAATGTTTTTTGAAATCTCTACACTTAAAATAAAGGATTTAGGATATAATATGTAAGGTATATTAATAGTAAAGGATACATAATATGAGATCTGAAAATATGTACCTATACATAAGAAATTCATTTAAAAGAAATAATCCAGATTTCTTGAACCTATTATATACCTTATACACTTTTAAGGACCCTTGAGAAATTTTCAAGCCCCCTCAGAAATCTCAAATATCTCATACTATTATATTACACTCCATGCATGCTCACAGGGGAAGATTAGGGATAGTTCCTAAATTTTTTTAAAAATTATATAAAATCCTATTTTATGTCTTCACTTATTCACTATTCAGTTGTTACTTTAACCTGAAATTTTTACATCTAATAGAGATTGGCAGGATACTATAAATCGAAGCATATATTCGGGTTATAATGGCCTTTTTGGCCTTTATATGAGGTTTAACATGAAAACGCCTGAAATTTGAATATATCCTAACTATATCAGTTCGAAAACAGACTTTTTAAAGGATCTAATACGATATAAAGGCCAGAAAGCCCATTAAAATCCGAAGATACCCTTTCAAAAACCTTTAACTTTCCCTAATCTACCCCTATGATAATAATAAATAGGTTTGTAGAGTCATATACCTTATAGGTAGATATACTCGTAATAAAATAAATATTTATACTTTTCAACCCAAGACAAGTTTAAGGTACTTTTCAAAATCTCCAGCTTGGAAATGCAATGGAAAATATACACTTGTTTTACTACTACTTGTACTATTACATATTATACAGTACTAGACCTATATAGTACCCTAATATATATACCTTATACAGTTAGAGGTACTTTATACAGTACAGTATATGGACAAAAATGAGGCAAAATGCTCCAAGGCATTTCCCCTACTTCTCCATCTCAAATCTCAACCTGACAAAGGCATTAAAAATTACCCAAAAAAAGCAAAACTTAAGAACCCTAGGTATTTCTTAGAAATAATTGATCCAATTGTAACCGAAATTTTGACAAATTTTACTAAATTTTTGCAATTATTGACATATTTAAAGTATTAGTTAGTGGTATATATCTCAGTATTTCACCTGTTGTACTTGTCATAGGGCAACAGGTGTATTAGTCTAGGTGTAATTAGGAAATTTTCAAATAAAGCAATTTATAAAATGTCAATTAGTTGATTGTCAGCTCTGTAAAATGTGATTTTGTGCCAAAATTCCAAGTTCAAAATGAGTTTTAATTGGCATTTTTGTAAATTTTCTCTTGTGTTCATTTTTGTGATTCAATATGCTGGTGGAGGTAAGCTTTTTTTTTAATAAAATTGAAATCGATTTTAAGGTTTTGGTACAAAAAGAATATTATATATTTGTTTATGCATCCAAATAATCGATTTTTGAAATACCTCAAATATGAATATAGGTTAATACATATACATAAAAGGTATTAGGTTAACATAATATTATTATGTAATATCGTTGTAACGAGGCCAATTAGTCAAAAAGTTGTATAAATCAATTGCCTAGACTAAACTCAACCATTTGAGGAGTCAAATGACACGATTTGCTTTCAAAATCGAAATTTATAGCCTTTTTATAGGCTTGAGAAATTCAATTTCACAAATTTTGCTAATTGTAAGGCCCAATAAAAGGACTTTATTCATTATAAAATGATTGAGAATGGCTTTTTTTACAAATCGATAAATAATCAATTTACAAAGTAAGATTTTTATTACAGAATCCAACAAAATTTTGAAATTAAAATCTTTGAATACTATTTACTATAGACACTTTTAAATGCTTAAAAATGAAATTTGAGAGCTTAATTATCCTATAAATATAAATATAAATGTCATTTATGGTCAAAATACACAAAGAATACAGAAAAACTTGACAAGTATAAAGAGTATAGGGTATACTCTCTTATAACTTTTCTATGATATATTTTATATTATGTGAGTTAGTAATCTTTTTGTTTTGGTATTATATTAAGCTTTAAGCATACAAAGATTTCAAAAATCAAAATACTGATATGTAAGTGATATTTTTAACTATGATTCCAATTTAGAAAGATATCAATAGATATCTTTAAGTAGTCAAATAGCATGTAAAATTGAGATAAGTTACTATATAACTGTTATAAACCATTTCAGAGTTGAAAAATTTATAATTTTTTATTTAATTATATTAAATAAGCAAGTATGTAGGTAAGGTAGTTAGATTTTTCTAAAGCTTTTTGTAAATTTTTGTCAAATTTACAAATTTTGCCTTGAAATTAATATCCAAGCATATGGCATATAGAATATTTTTTTGTATTTTTTATAGCCGACATTGGCAAATATTTTACAAGGAATCCGACAAGTATCGTCGCACCACCAGGTATGATAATATGATTTTAGATTATTCTGAAAATTTTTGATTTTTTTCTTCAAATTTTTAGGAGATCGTGTGGCTTTCCAATGTGAAATGAATATACAGGTTGATCGGGTTAGTTGAATTGTATATTTCTATACTTAAGTAAGGGTAGATTAGGGATAGTTCGGAAACTTTTATAAAATTTGGACTCTTTGGTTTCAATTGAACATAACGTTGGCAATGTTGTCATTTAGACATAAAAATCTAATTTGAAAATATAGAGTAGGGTACATATGCAGAAATTGCCAAGATCACAAACAAATTTTGCGTCAAAATAACAAATGAGTCAGCCGAAATCGGCTTATAAAAGCTAAATATTTCTTAACTACATATATATATCCATGTAATCAATCTTAAGGCCTAGGATTTTGTAATTTAATTATTGATTTTTTAAAGATTCGATGGAAATTAAACGGCCGTTTTCTCGATGGAAAATCACGAGAAGTTCGAATAGGTACAAATAATTTGAATGTCAAAGTTCGTGAAGATCGTGATGGTTATCTAGAACAGATTGGAGACTATCAGGTAATTTATAATATTTACTTTTCTGTACTTTATCCTTAACATTGAAAAAAATTCAAAAAAAATTTCTAAATTTTTAGTGTGTCGCTGAATTTGGCGGTGAAGCTCTAACATCATTACCTGCAAGCCTCTCTATAGCTTCAATGGAACCGCCACCTAATAGGCCACCGCAAATTGCAAACTTTACCCTTGAGGTCACGGCCGGAAATTCTGTCGCTATCCCGTGTCAAGTTCCTAACTCTAATCCACCACCGTTTTATGAATTTTTTAAGGATGGTCAACCACTACATGGTAATTTCTATTTTAAAGGAAATATTATGTAGGATTTCATGCATTTTGAGCGTCATATAAAGGCAAAAATCCCATTATAACCCAAGGATATTCTTTGGAAATTTTTCGAAGATCTATTCGGCTTTAAGGCCTTAGCATATTGAACCTAATATAAAGGCCAGAAAGCCCATTTAAACTCAAAGATATCCTTCAAATTTCCAATCATTTGGCACTAATTTTTTAAGGGAACTATTTGACTTTCAAAATTTTCATGTTTAATATCATATAAAGGCCAAAAAGCACATTATTATCCAAAGATATCCTTTGAAATTCCCAATAAAAATACTAATTTCTTAGAGATTCATAAGTTATATTCGGCTTTTAGGCCTTTTGCATGTTAAACTTAATATAACCAGAACGCCCAAAGATATTTTTTAAAGATTTTTTAATTTTTTTTAGAAAATTCTCTACAATTGGATAATTCTGGGGTCCTCCACCTAAATAATGTTACATCCGAAGACTCTGGTATCTATTGGTGTCAAGCTACTAACCACATGCTTCAGGAAACACGTGGTTCAAACACCCTACTTAAAATGCTCGTTAAAAGTCCAAGAAATTCTGTTCAAATTGCACCTAGGTTCCTAATAAGGCCTCAGAAGCACTATTTTGTGCCTCGAGGAGGAAACGTCACTTTAGAATGTATAGCTATAGGACATCCAGGTAACAGTTAATATATTTTCACAGTATTGAGTGCTATAAAAATAAAAAAAAAATTTTTTTAAATAGTTCCACGAATAAGTTGGCGTAAATTACGTGGTTCTCCAGTACGGGTATCAGGCGGAATTTTACAACTTTCAAATTTGGAGCTGGGTCAAGAAGGCGATTATGTTTGTGAGGCTTTCAACGGGGTTGGTTCGCAACTCACAGCTCAATCTACTATCGTTCTAAATAGTAATATTTTATATGGAAATATAATTACAAAATTTAAGAAAATTATGGAGAAAAATGAATTTGAAAGTGCTTCAAAATTTCGGAAAAACCAGTTGTTTTTTAGAACTGAAATTTCTACTTTATATTTGATTAGCTGTCTTTTTTATTTTTTCCAGATTTAATTTATATTTTAATATTAGATATAATAAATAATAGAGAGAATTTACTAAAAAGCAAATTTCAGATCGAAATAACAACTGCTGATTCAGTCGAAAAAGGCTTTCTCAATATCAAAACTGTTTTTTTAATTTTTTAAATCTGATTATCAAAATTTAGTTCCACCAGAATTCCGTAAAGAACCAATGAGTTTGATAGCAGAGGAAGGGTCTGAAGCTCATTTAGATTGTCAAGTTGATGGTCTGCCGAAGCCACGTGTTTTCTGGCTGTTTAATGGACATAATTTGGCAGACGGCGGGAATCTTAAAATTACAGGTACAATATAAAAAGGGTATATTCGGCTTTCTGGCCTAAGTTATCCCTCATATAAAGGCCAGAAAGCACATTACAATTCGAAGTTCGAAGATATCCTTTCTGAAATTATAGATTTTGATTTAAAAAATTTTTAGATTGGGGTTTAAATATAACATCTGTTGAGAAAAAACATGCAGGACTTTTTCAATGTTTTGCAAATAATCCACTTGGAACAGGTAAAAACACAAAAAATTTCAAAAAATTTCAAAAAATTTCAAAGATTTTCTTGACATTTTGTATCTGTACTTTTTGAATAGTTACATCACCTGCTGAACTTCGAGTCATTCCAAAGCAAATCACAGCTGATCAATCCAACTGTAAGTTGTACAAATTACATATTCAAAAAAAAATTCAAAATTTTTACAAATTTTTGACAGACCCTGATTTAGACTCGCATGAAAATGGACACTATCCCAAAATATTTCCACCAAATCAGCCAAAATCGATATCAAGTGAGGAAAATGGACATCACAAAAATGGGAAAAATTTCCATCGTAAGAAAAACCATCATGGACATAATCGAAGGAAACATCATAAAGGTCAAGGTCAAGGTCAAGGTAGGCCAATTTTTTAAATCAGTTTTAGAAAAATTATTAAAATAGTGGATTATAAATATAAAGAGATTTTTTTTGGAAATAATCTAAATTTCAAAATTTTTCCACATTATCCCTAATCTACCCCTACTATATTATCCAATAATTTATAGAAATGACACCTCCATCTAAACCAATGGTTAATCGACTACAAGAAGATTCAGTAATGGTTCGTTGGACCGTAATCCCAAATTCAGGATACCCGATTCAATTCTACAAAGTTCAGTATAAGGAAGTTTCTCGCCGAAATTCCAGATGGGTCACAATCGATGAAGATATTCCACCACATATTCACTCGTTCGAGGTCAGAGATTTAAAAGTTGGCGCTACTTACAGGTAAAAAAAATTATTACTAGTTTCTTTAGATAATAATTGAATTTTTGAATTTTTTTAAGATTCCGCATAGCCGCAGTTTTCTCTAACCATGATAATAAGGACGGGCCAAATTCGGATAAATTTACTTTGAGGCGGGAAATTGAGCGGAATTTGAAACCTGGAAGTGTTCCACTAGTAGTTCATGCTGGGCCTTATAATATTACAGCTATTAGAATTGCATGGAAGGTATTTCATGAAAATTTTGAATTTTGATGTTTTTTTTTTGAAAAATCTCTAAAATTTCTATTTTCGAAATTTTTGATTTTCGAAAATTTCCAAAAGCCAGAAATCTTTTAGAATTCGACTTGCTTGTGTTAAATTTCATATAAAGGCCAGAAAGCCCTTATAACCCTGGGACACCCTTTTCTAAAGGATCTAATCGGGTTCTAATGGGCTTTCTGGCCTTTATATGAGATTTAACAAGCACATGGCCTGAAATCCGAATAAATTTTCTATTTCTAAAATTTCTAAATTTACTAAAAGGAAATTTTCTAAAGGATCTTTTCGGTTTTAAGGCCTTACAATGAGGTTAAACCTTATATAATGGCCAGAAAGCCCATTATTACCTGAAGAGATTCTCTTCTAAATTTTCTAATTTTTTTTAATTTTTCAAATTTTCTCAATATTTAGTATCCAAAAGCAGACGAAGAGGGCATTGATGGTTTTTTCATCTATTACCGTGAAGGGACCTCTGCAGGGGAATATTCAAAAGTAACAGTTTTGGCACCACACGAAGAATCTGATTTCATAATTTCCCATTTAAAACAAGCCATTGGATATGATATAAAAATTCAAGCTTTTAATCAAGCTGGAGTCTCAGCTTTTAGTCAAATTGTGGCTGCCAAAACTTTAGGTAATTTACTATAACCCTAACTAGATAAGTTTCGAATAAAATTTAAAATATAAACCATGTTTTTTAAGGTGTGACAAAAAATAACCATGGGATTGATGACCATGAAGATTTACACAGTTCAAGAAAAGACCAGGAAATTTTAGATTTTGAAGAACCCGCTCCGATTTCAGACTCACTGTATTTACTACTGGGTGGAGTTTTTGCAGCTTTTTGGGTCTTTGTGTGTATTTTCTGTGCTATTTGCTACAAGTGTAAACAAATAAGAGGTAATTAAACGATACAATCAAGATCCTTTATAACGTCACTCAATTATATTCATTCAATTTTCAACCTCGTTATAATAACAAAATTTGGTTGTACAATTAATAGAAGCTAATTATTTTTTATTTTTCTCTTTTTAGTCGAAGAAGAACAACGTGCCAAATACCCAAGCAGTGAAATGTCCATCATAAACGGTGGCGGGAAATCTAAAAATTTAAAATCTAATGGAGGGCTTCCTTCAGTTGTCAATGGAAGTCAAGTCATTATGAATGGACACATAACTCAAAGAACAAGTAAGTATTTAAACCTTGAATTTATCGCGCTTATTTTACCGTTTAAAATTAATTTGTGCATTTTTTCGCAAATTTTAGGCACTCTAGGTGGCGGATCTTCAAGCGCATTTATTTCCTCACTAACCTCACACCTTGACCTCGAGAATAAATCTGACCTCGAAACCTCATTCATCATGTCTAAACATCAAAATAAAATTTCAAACTCCCGTGTAAATATCCCACACATCTCACCTCTCATAGACGAGCCAAAAGATATCAATTTTTCCCGCCAAAATTCAAGCCTTTCATCATTCCGTTCAAACTCTTTAGAGAGAAGCCCATGGCGGAAAAATTCTTCAAATAATATAAATGGTGGGAAGAATGTAAATATAAATTTAAATAATAGTAGGAGTCTTCCAAGAGACAAATGGGCCACCAAGGGGTCATACATGACCTGCTCGAGTGGTGATGAAGATCTGGACCACAAAGGTCAAAATTCTCAAAATGTCAAAATCTTCCCCAAAGAACATTACAAGATGAACAAAAGGGCGGGTGTTCGGCGGGCAAATTTAAATGGACCCTCAGGGTCACTTAAAATGACCTCGATTGACAATCGACTCAATTTGAAATTTAGCATACCTCAACCGCCAGAAATCAAAAATTAAAAAAAAATCGACTGATAGCCTTAGAAATTATCTCAATCGTACAATATCAAGTGCCTTAATTAACTATCGTTAGAAAATAAATAATCACAAAAAATGATGCAAAATGATGCAAATAATGACAATTATAAGTATTTTTAAATCACAATTTGACAATGTATTTTTATGCAACTTGTAATTGTAATATTCCAGTGATATTGTAACTTATTCATGTACTTAAACTTTGTACTTATTTATTTTATTTATGGAAAATAATGCATTTATTATTATATCTTCTCGGTGTCAAATATTTTGTACAAATTATTGTAAAAAATAGTTATGTAACTATATGATTAGATAATTACTACATATTATTGCAATTAGGTATAGTTTATTATTTATTTATATAAAAAAAAGTTATGTAATGTTTGAAAATTTTTGTATTTATAGTATGTACCTACTTATATTATTATGGTTATTTATGCATACATCTCTGTATGAAGGCATAGGAACTTTTGTTAAAAAATATATATTAAAGGAACTTGTAATAAAAATAAAACAAATTGAAATAATCATAATCCTGCAAAAAAATCTCAAATTTTTTAATACATTTTTAGAATCAGATACTATCAGATACTAGATATTAGATATAGTTAGTATAAATGTAATAAAATAATAATAAGAGATAGAAATAAATACCAATAATATGTATATAATAATGATATACATTTTTATTTCCAATGAAATTTAATAATATTATCATTAACATTATCAACTCCGAGAAAATAAAAGTCATATTTTCCATTGAAAGATAAGATGTAATTTAAATTATCTTCTATATGAGAATCCTGTGCTTGGAAATTATCTCGAATTGATTTGAGAACTTCAAAAATCGAGTTAATACAGCATTTAGATGGATACTCAAAATCATTAGTAATATCTTTTTTAAACATTTTCTTCAAACTTTTGAAAAATTTATAAGATTCATGAAAGTCATAATTTCTAGCATGTAAAACACCAAGTCGAAATAGCAACATTGCATAGTTCTCTGAATCATAATCATAAAAATATTTCTCCAATTTTTTCATTTCCTTTATAAGAAAGGATAAAGAGGGTTCACGATAAAGCATGTCACAAGTCCATTTCATAATCAATTTAAAAACTTTGATACTACGTTTGCCGTATAATTTTTTCTCAATTTTTACAACCTTTTTGAACTGTTGTAAAACATTCTCATCTTTTTCATAAAATAAATTTTCCAAAATTATATTTGATATTTTTCTTCTAACAGCTAAGAAATTTGTATCAAGGGGATCAAAATTATTTTTTGAATTTTCCAAGGTATATTCTAAATCTTGGGTTTCTTTCAACATATTTCCAGTCAAATTATTCGAAATGGCATCAATTTTATACAAATTTTCTCCACTTATATGGCCAAACTTTTTGATAAAAAGTAGACTGACTATAGTCCTTTGATCCTTTCCCTTATATTCCAAATTTTGTAATATTTTTTGAAATTTTTCCAAATTATCTGGTTCAAAACTGTCAAATAATTTCCCTTGAGCAAAATACCCAAATGCCAAATCCTCGTTTATTTTCTCCAATTTGCCAAATTCATTTTCATTCACATTTTTCTCAATTATACTTTTAACCATTTGGCTCATGTTAATCATATTGTCCCAATCTTCAGAAATTTTATAAAGTTGACAAAGAATTTCACAAATATTCACAAGTCTTATAGAATTTGAACCAAAAACTCTCAATTCCTCCTGATATATCATTTTTGAATATTTTATACAACTTTCTGTCTCATATATATCATTTGTTAATTTGGCAAGTTCAACTAAAATAGCTAAAATTTTCTCCCGATCTAAAATATTTTCATTTTCTTTCAAAATATTTTCCCAAATTTCAACAACTCTTATTTTATAACCAAAATGTTCATTTAAATGAGCCAATTTCAATTGTTTTTCTAAATTAGTCAATTTACAATTAGTATTTACAATATTTTGTAAAGAATTTTGATATTCATTTTCATATAACTTTAATTTTTGGTAATCATCTTGATTATACGAGTACGGATGATTATATTTTATCATAAAAGTATTTAAATCACTTGAATAAAAATTCATTTTTATATGAAGTATATTTTTCATATTTTTTTCACACAATTTGATTGATTTTGAAAAATCACCAATTTTTTCATATTGTTCCATGTATATGCTGAAAATTAAGTTATTAAGAGATTTACTCTCCCCAAAATAGTATATTAAAATATTTTCCATTATCTTAATATAGGATATGCAAGTTTTTGGACAAATATTTTTGAACAAGTGCATGAGATAATAGACCAAACTTAATGATGGTAAATAATTTGGACCAAATTGTTTTTGAAAAGTTGACAAAGATTTTTGGAAAAGTTGTATTATACTTTGTAGAGGAATTGTAAAAGAAATTGGCAGTGTTTGAATACTATTTACAGTTATAAAATTTTCTAAAATATTATCATTATTTGTAGATAAATTCAAAGTTACAATGTCCAAAATTTTTTCAATTTCCTCAGCTAGATTTTGATTTTTTTGACAATTTTCTGGCACTTTTGACTTGATACAAATGTAAGAAAGACTTGAATAAGCTTGATTAATACAATTTGTTGGATAATTTTCAAGAATTTTCCGATAATTATTTTGAACAAATTCATGAATTACCTCTTTTGTACATACTGAATGAAAAATTTTCCTTGGTAAAATATACATATTAAAAAAATGTAAAACTTTGTAAATCACTTGTTGATTTTCAATCCCTAAAGATTTCAAAATTGTAAAAAATTCACCAGCGTGAAGTTAGCAGAAAAAGTTAGCAGAAAATTCGAAAATTCTCCAAATCACTCTAAATTCATTTAAAACGTTATTTAATGCTATTTTAAGCTAATTTTGTGTTTTTTTGCATCATTTGATGAAAAAAATCTATATGAAAATAACCTAACCTAATTTGCTTAGGTTAGATTACTATCAATAACAATCTAATTTGTTTCATAAAGAAAAATTTCTGAAAATTTTACATTCATAATTCTTAGTTTATTATCATTATCATGCTTAATGAGCTTTACATAAGAATCCAACTAATACATATATTAGGTATATTATACGTGTATACTTTCCCTATTTAAACTTTTTCTAATCGTTTTTTAAATTATTTATAAGGGTTTTGAATGGATAAAATACTGAGATACCTAATTGTATTGTATTTTCAATTTTTTCTAGGCTTTGCAAGACCATGGGCCTTTGCACGAATGATATTTATAACAGGTATCTAACTTATAAATTATAATTTTGTAAAATTGATTGACAAACACAAATTACCTAATTAGGCCTACCGAAAGAAATGCACTCGACATTAACCCTACTTTACCCTCTAAGCTTCATCGTATGGATAAGTTTCATTGGGTCAACCATTTTGTGCTTTTTTGGATTCTTAATTTGTAATCGATTTGGAAATTTTGAGTCAAAATCAGAGGCTTGGGAAATCGGAAGAATTTTGGAATTTACGATCGGGAGCTTATTTGAGCAAGGTATATAATACCTATTATGTAATTTTGACACTAATAAAAGGATATCTTTGGATTATAAGTTATAATGGGCTCTCTGACCTTTTTTTTGGTGTTTAACATGTAAATGTAAAGGCATAAACGCAAATTATATAAAATGTTTTAATAGGTGTAGATAAATGATAGTTTGAAAACGTTTTTGAAAGGGGAGTCCCCGGTCCGGGAATGTTGTTCACAACTTTATATTGCTATATCGGAGCAAAATATGGCACAAAATTCGATTTTGAGATAATGATTTTGGCAAATAGCTCCAAAACTGAATCGTGAATATTCGAAAATCATCAAAAATTGACTAAAATAGTGAAATATAAGTAATTTTGATGATATTCGAATATTCCCGCTTCAGTTTTAGAGCTGTTTTCAGCGGAATTTCTCAAAATCATTAAGAAAATCAAGTTTTAGGCTAAATTTTACGTCGATATAGCATTATAAAAGGTGTGAACAAGGTATTGGCATTTTTTATGCATAAATCCCGGACCCCCTTTTTAAGAATATCATTATTTCTAGATGAAAATTTCATGAAAATTATGAAAATTTTAGGTTAAAATTATAAATAATTGAGTCAAACACCGACTGTCCAAATTTCAAATTCAAAAGTACTATTCCTAATCTGCCCTAAATTGTTTTTCTAAAGGTTTAACAATAAGTGATCAAAAATCTGGACGGATTTTGTTATTTTTTTGGCTTTACTTTCTCATTGTCTTGAGTACTGGTTATAAAAGTTCACTTTTTGAATTTCTCGTTTTTCCACAAAAAACCACACCGCCTGGAACATTTTATGGTTTTTATAAAAATAACTTTACATGACCTATTACTTATATCTTATTAATATATTTAGAATTGGTCGATAGATATGATGAATTCAAATGGGGTAAATAATTAATGAAATTCAGTGTGTTCAAAATATAAGGAAACATGTAAAACTTGTCAAAAAATTGAATTTTCTATCGATAAAATTTCGAGAATTTTTCTTTTATAATATCATTTTTTGTATTTCAGCCGGCTAATTGCCAACCCTGGCAATTAGCCGGCTGAAATAGCCAACCCTGTGTAAATTATACAAATTTGTTTTACAAAATTTCTTAATTTTTCCAGGTTTGGAAAGAGCAGCAATTAACACAGCTCTCCATTCAGACTTAATTTTGAGTTCTCATCCAACTTTTAAGAAATTAAATGACAAAATGAGCCTGGAACATGATTCTGTAAAATGTTTCCTAAAAGGCCTGACTCAAAATTTTGCCTGTCTTTCTTATTACTTTCAAGCTCAATATATTTTTTTCAAAAATTTCTCAACAACTTCATACAAATTCCCATTTATGAGGTCAAAGGAATCCACATTTAGTCCTATGGCTAGTGGTATGTACTAGATAAAAAAGTGAGTCTAATCTGTATTTTGAAAAATTTCAAAGGTTTTGCACTTGAAAAAAGGTCGGTTTTTCGAACGAATTTCGATAAATATTTTGCCGTAATTTACGATTCTGGGATTATTGAAAAATGGCGAACAATGGACTATACAAAGGTCCGAATGGAGCGAGTCAAGTGGCAAAATGATAACAATTTAAAACCGATTTTTACCGATGATTACTTTTATTCTGGCCCGAAAAAAATGAATGTAAATCAGCTAAAGGGGATTTTCTATGTTTATTTATTTCTTACTGGATTTTGCATCATTTGTGGAAGTATTGAGTTGTTCACTTATTTTAGTAATAATTTACAGAAAACTGTTCAATCGACACCTAAAATATCCAGGTATTATATCTTCTCCATTAGTATTACATACAAAAGGGGGATTTGTGCATAAGAAATGCCAATACCTTGTATAGGTATATCTTTTAATATTTTTTTTTATTACAGCCAGTTTAATTTAAGCACTGGTGACACTGAGGCGAATATACTGAATTTAACTCATAAAAGATACCTGAGTCAAAGATACAAAAATGCTTTGAAAAAACAACTGGAATTTCAAATGGAGGAATATAATCATCATCATCAAATCAAAAAGTTTGAGTGTAATTTCAAATGATCATTCACAATTATTCTCACTGTAGTATATTTTTACAGTATACACAATATAGCCCATCAAAATTTTGTCAAAATGTCAATCAATACGTTAAATTTAAATATATACCAAAATTTTGACAAATTTTTGATCTTATATATGTATGACTGAAAAATAGTGAATGATGATTTACATAATATAAATGAAATTTCTAGTTGATCATTAAAATGGATATCAAATTAAGTAAATGGCGATGTGTGTTCTTAAAATTCAATACAATTACCCTTGGGATGACCTCAAATAATTTTGGAAAATAAAGATAAAAAGTGCATTTATAAAGTTTTATAATAATTTATGCTATTTTACTATTACCTACTAATATGTTTTATTATGTAATTAATTAGAATATTATCAGTTTAGGTTAGAATTCTGTTCATTTTTTTTGAATTTTTTTGAGTGTCATTTGGTTGATCTTACATTCAATTCCAAGAATGAGAAATGCAACAAAAATTCCTGAAGGTATCAGCAAGATCCCTGTAAAAAGACTTTCCAAATTTAAAGGCTCTTTTTTGTGTGTCAATTTCACTTTTTTCCCGCATTTTGGAGTTATTGCAGCTTCATATTTGTCAATATATCGATACAAGAGTCCCCTTTCCTTAATAAGACCAATCCTAAAGAGAATTTAAATTTATCATCGTATTGTACGTACGGATAGATTATGAATAATTAAGAAATTTTTATGAAAGAAGCCATTTTCTAGAATGAAATTTTATTAATTTGAAACTAAAATTAGTTTTAGAATAACTTGGCTATTCCTAGAATATAGATATAAAAAATTAGCTCAAAATAACATCTATTTTCTGTACCCTACTAAAAACTCATTTTTTGGGGCCGAATTCCGGCATTACTCTTTTGACCATTTTTGACAAATTTTGATCAATTTGGCAATTGATCAATTTCAAAAAAATATCAAAACATTTCCAGAATATTTCAAGATTTCGAAATTTTTTTGAAAAAAAAAACAAATTTTGACCAATTTAAAAAATTTCAAAAAACAGAATTTTTAAAAAGTTTATAAAATTTTGACCATTTTCCACAAATTTTGTCAAATTTTGACCAATTTTATCCAATTTTTATGAGAATGACAACTTAAAATTTGATATTGACAAGGTAACGTACCTTTCTGCACCTTCAATAATGCATTTTTAGGTAAATTATTTTTTTAATGGATAGATAGCTTACCCATAGTTAAAGTACTCTGCATACTTTGATTCTTTTTTGATAACCATCGAAGCCAAAACTTTTTCGTCGCTTGCAACAACTGTCGAAATCCGACATAATTCTATATTTGTAGCCTTATTATTCTTAGCATTTTGGTAATACATTGAATTGAAATAAATGACTGCCATTGGGGTTGACCCCTTCAAAATATTCACATAGTCCTTAGCAGATACATTGTGGGTTTTATCTTGATCCAATTTTTTAATTTTCTACAAAATTTATTCAATAATTGTAATTTATGCTTTTTAAAATAAAATAAAAATCAGCCAATAAAGTACCTTAACTGACTCATTCATCGAGGCACTGGATTTTGAATAAGCAAATTCATACTCGTTATCCAGCAAATCCTGGAAGGATTTAATTGGGACTGGATCATAAGCAGAAAATGTAAAAAGTATATAACTTGAATAGGTGACATAAAGGACAAGGCTGCAAAATAACCCAGAAATCAACACTATCTTTTCAGAATTAAATTTTGACAATTTCCATGTTATTGAACCTTAAAAAATGTAATTTTAAACCAAACCCAAGCCATTATTGTAAAATTGAGAGTCATATAAAATGGTTACCTTGTTGTGCAATAGTAGCAAAGCAATTTGTCACAATCAGCATTATATCAACGTCAGAGTCGAATATTTGCATTCGACATTTAACGATATACAAATAAATAACTAGGATTCCAATCCAAGTGGCCAATAAAAGTGCCCATACATCTTGTGTGAAGGGTAATTGAAAAATATTTATGATTGTTGTAAATGAGGGTTGGATAAAATATGCTCGTAATCTGAAAAAAAAGTAATTTTTAGCATCTAATAGGTATCTTATCTAATAGGTATTCAATACTAGGATTGAATTAACTACTCTTTAGTTAATTATCGATTGTGCGAGTAAAGTTTTGTATATACAGATATAGCAAATTAAAACCAAGTTTTAGGTAAAAACATAAAACATCCGAGTCAAATCCATTTTTTTGGTTTCCCCATTTGATTAACATAGGAACCTTCTAAAGGGTCAACAAAGGATGGTGCTTATTTGAAATTTTTAACCAAATGGCGCAACTAATCCTAAAAGTATCTAGTTTTAGCATTTCAAATTCTAAAGGATATCTTCGAATTCTGGGCCATTAAAATGTTAAATCTCAAATAAAGGCCCAAAAGCCCATTAAATGGGCGTATGGTTTTCAAATTGTGAAAATTTCAAATTCAAATTTTGAATGAAATCGAACATATCCTTTGGTTAATATTCCTCTGACAGTTTTCGGTTAATTTTCTGAACAAACAGATGGAATGACAAACATATGTACCGAAAATCTTGATTTTCAGTTTTTATGCCGATTTTTGGCAATTTGATTCTAACCTAACCTATACTTTGAATACATATTGCTATTTCAAATTTTAATCAAAATCAAATAGTAAGTGCTCGCTTCGCTCGTATAATATCAATTTTTTGTAATTTTTTACCTTGTTTCACTCAAAGTACTGCGGAGAAATCTGAAATCTTTAGAAATGCTTTCTCTAAAGAGAATTCCGGTCATAATGACATCAATTGTATCATTTTTTAGGCAAAGATACAATTCACCCTTCAATTTCCCAGTCTCAAGATCAACATTCACTGATGATTTCGTATTTATAAGCCTTACCCTAATATAATATACAAATTTATTTAATATAATGTAAAATTATTAATAAAATTTAAATAATAGGTCAAATAGAACTTGTAGTTTAGCAATTGAGTCAGGTCCTTCTGGACAGAAAGCGCAGATCCGCCATCTAGTTCTACATCTCCATTCTCATCCTCTCGGAAACTCTGCTCGGCCTTACTTGAATTACTTTTCTGTGTGTTTAAAAAAATTAAAAACGAGTCTAAAAAGCATTACCCATCTTATATTATTATAAAATCTTATTAGATAATATTTATGATTTAATTACATAAACGCCCATATTTAGGATTCTCCCCTTCAAGTTCATAGGAATTACAATTTCTGTATAATTTCTCTCAGGTTCTAAATCCAAATTACTTATATCACAATCACAAGGTACATTAATTGATTCAATTAAATGTAAATTTTTAGATAATGTTAAAATTATCAAAATATTTTTTATTGAAAACATGATTGTTATTTTTAAAAACTCATAAAAATGGGATTTTAATGCTCGAAATTTAATATTTATAATCATGATCATTATTTTTGGAAATTTTTTGAGTTTAAAATAAATATTTGAAATCTTGGCATCATTATTATAATTCAAGTGTAGGGCACTTTACTATTTAAAAGACAAGTTTAATTTCAACCCTATTTTGGTTGAATTAACCATTTACATTTTTGCTATAGCTTTTGCAGCGGTATGAAATTTACCCAAAATTATTTTAGTTTGGTTTAGGTTAGTTATTATTTTAAAATTAATTAGGTCATTTAATTACGGGATGTAAAAAACTTCATATCCTAGTATTAATATAACTATAGTTTATACAAGTGTTTTTAAATTAAATTTGCAAATTATTAGCCCGTACTCATTGCAAAATATTAGTTCTTAATATATCCTAGACTTGACAAAAATTATAAAATATCCAAAATAAGGTTATTTTGGTCTATGAATTCGATTTTCAGTTCAACTGAAATTGTATGGATTTTTACAGATAAAAATTTTTAATTGCATTTTTAATTAAATTTTCGGTTATAAAAACCACAAATAGTGAAAAAACCAATACATATTATATTATGTAATACCAATATTCTTTTATAAGGTTCTCAAGATCCGCTTATAAAATGCCATTACTACAAATATTACATTATAGGGTCTCAAATGTCGAGATCATTAATGATTTGAAAGAGACGTATATCCATAAAAACTAAAAATCCATATAAAATTTTAAGTTTCCTATTTAATAAATTTTAAATTCTTAATTTCAATTATGAGTCATTCAAAATGTCAGATGTCAAACGGGTTTTCAAAAAAGGACAATCGACCATCGCCTAAATCGACTTTCTCAAGGTAATTCAAAAGGGTTTTTTTAAAGCTTAAAATACGCTAAAAAATACATGTTTAAAAATATTTTTTTAGATTAAATTCTCAAAATGTATTTGATCAAATGGTGGATTTCGTTGTGATTGAATGTATGCAGATGAAATGCCATTTTATTGAAGGATTTGAAATAAAGGAAAGGATTGCAGATATAGCTGGGTAACTTCATACATAAAAAATAGCTTTAGATTAGATCGATATTGATAACGAGTATAGAAATAGAACAGTACCTACAAATGAGTCAAGATTTATACTTATATTATAGTAAAGGATCTATCAGCTTTTAGGCCTTTGCATATTAAACCTTATAATATAAAGATCAAAAAGTCAATTATAAATAATCCTAAAATATTTGTTATAAAGTTATTTTTAAAAAATTCGATCATAAAATTTGGTTTCAAATAAGCAAAAAGATTCAAAACGAGCTCAAAAATCAGAAAAAAATTCTGAATATTTAAAAATTGAGATGTTTTGAATTTGTTCTGTTCTCGAACTTTTGGTTTTTTTGAATTTTTGAAAGCTGATTTCTCCATATGAAAGAATTTTGTAAAAATTATAAGAATTTTTTTTTTAATTACCAATTTTTGACAAATGACAAATTTTCGACCAATTTTAATCAATTTTAACTAATTTTAATATTCCGATCA
>JAQIXA010002015.1:0-20287 GCA_034699045.1 Nanhermannia cf. coronata Gr-Ori-00579 | reverse complement strand
AGACATACAGACAGACAGACATACAGACAGACAGACATACAGACAGACGGACAAAGTGCAAGCAAAGTTGAATAGTAAGGGCTCGCTTCGCTCGCCCAAAAAAGAAAAGAGACTGGGCAAAATCTGCTGGTCTACAAGACTCATATTAAAATTATAGTATAATACAGAATTGCGGTTTAAGCCCATTACTTTTACTTAACAAATAATATATCTGTTTAATTTAAAACCTCAGACTCATTCTACTCATGATTAATATAATGGTTTTAAATCTCTGCGTGTGACAAAATTTCCCTATTCAGTACATCCAGTACAAAGTACCTATACCTATATATTGTATTTAGTATTTAAAATATTGAGGTCCCAAATATTTCTATCAAGAAATTATTAAATATGACTCGACTCAATTAACATTTTATCGGATACACACATTACATTACACGCCCCAAAAAGCAATTTCAAAATAAAATCCAGTGTTCATTTCATTACTTACAATTAAAAATAAATGGTCGCAAATGTTGCAAAATGTCATCGGACATTGTTCAGGCTGTAAAGTTGTCAGAGCTTCTACAAATTTTGATATTTTTTAGTTAATTTTCAGCATTTTCGAGTCGTTGATCAATAAAGTTTTTATTTGTTACTATCTTATTCTTAGATAACTATATTTTCAAATATTTTCATATCATATATTAAAATAGTATACTCCAGTTTAAGCCTATGCAGGTCCATAAAAAATGTTACAATCTTTAGATAAGTTTTTTTTTGAAATTTTTCGAAATTTTTTAAACCTATTTAAGTGTGCTACTTCCAGTTTAATTTAAGTTAATTTTTCAGGTTAAACAAATCTAAAATACAATATCTGTCTGTGTTACAATGGCATTCTTCAATACGGAGTATATGCCCTTTGGTATCATCATTTGAATTTAAGGTTCAGGTAATAAAATCAAATGTGATACAAAACATAACAGATAATTGGGTTTTAACCTGATTACTGATTACTGAGTATGTAACAAATGTACTTACATTAATTACATAAGAACAACTGGAATAAGTAGATAATTCGAATATCTCATATTTATATGACTGATAAAAAGGTTGGGTTTGGTTGATTTTGATGATAATTGGGAAATATGACCTAGAATATTTCTCTTGAGCTAGGGAAAAAAGCCTGGGAAAAACATCCTTATTAGGATTCTGTCTTCATTTACACCTCTAATATGCCTAAGCTTTAGTAAGTCAAGTCAAAGTCAAAAAGGATTTTTACATCACACCCTTATAGCTACCTTTAATAACTTTATTATTATAATATCAAAGGCTTAATTGTGATTTATTTCAAATTTTTCTACCTACTTTCATCAGTATCAGATTTTGCTTAAGTACTTACCTATAGGTAAGTACTATCTATATACTATCTAGGTACGTAATACGTATGACATACTTTGCTTTGGAAATTTGAAAAATGCCAAGATCAAAAATGAACACGTCATATCATACCAAAAAGATATTTCAAGGTTTTTTGATTTATATTCTCAGAAAATATGGTTTATTGGAGGTACCTTGGTCATGTATCAAAATTTTAAAATGTCAAGTTTAAAAATACATACATAAGTAGGTTAGGTAGTCTATTTCAAGCAAAAGAAATCACAAAAGTTTGAGGTTTTTAAATAGTGTAAAAAGAGGAATTATATTAGGGGATCCCCTATGCATTGAGTTAGACCTTCAAGAATTTATGGTTTTAGTTTTTTTGATTCTCGGAACCTACTTGTATATTTAAGTAATGTAATGAACCTAAGGACAATCAATTACCCAAGTCAAAGAGTAAAAAGTTGGCTTTCAAGAGTCGAATTTCACATCAAGATGATTAGTATCGGATGCAAGTTTTTCCTTTGATTTTCGATCCTACTATATCTTAAATTACACATACTACCTACACGTAATATGCTCATATTACGAGTTTCAAAGAACCCCAAAAAACTGGACTTTTTATTGATTGAAGTTGCTCTGTCATTTGTGAAGATTGGCAGAAAGAATCAAAAAGTCGAGAAGTAAACTTTCTCGACTTTCCGCAAAAATGAGATCAACTTTTTACTTCAATAAACAGTTTATTTTCGCTTCTCAAAACCAAGACCAAAATAAATAAAAACCCTCATATCAGTATCATACTGATACTGATACGAGTGTTTACAATTGGCAAAAGAGTAAATAAATTTTGTATTTTGAAGCTTGTACTACCTACGAGTAATTCAAAAAAAGGAAAAAAATATTCGATTTTTTAAGGAAATCTTTTAAATGAATATACTATAGTATCTATTAATACAATAAAAGTGTAGGGTACTTGAGAACTGGAGCAAGTTGACTTTAGATCGATAAATCACTTCAAATTCAACTTTCTATAAAAATACTGATCTGATAACTTGCTTGATTGTGATAAGATTTTTTTTAAGTTCGTTAAATTGGATCAAGATTTCAAGAAAAAAACTGGAAAAGGAAAATGCAAGTATTATTACAAGTACTAAAAGGCAGGTCAAGTATGGATTATATTTAATTCCTTTGGGTCTTGGTATCGTATCGAAAAAATCTCAAACAAAAATCTCAAATAAGAACAATTCTCTGGATTTTTTTTGTCCCATTTTTATCTTTTACGATACTGAAGAGACCATTCAAACTTTTCCATCCAATTTTCTATAGGTATTACATTCGGGGTTTAATAAATGTGTAAATACTTTTAATCATTGTATCTAATATTTGATCTCTGGTAGTATGTAACACAAATATATAGCTATAAATTTGGAAAATATCTAGAATACCAATATCATCTCAAGTACGAGTATAAGATAAGGACAAAAATTGTTGAAAAATGTCTTGAAATATATGTCATAAGTTCATCAGACTCTACAGTAATGATATGTAGTAGGGTACTGATAGTACAACTTATAAACTTGTAACTTTTATTAGACACTTTTTGTTGAGATATTGATAGGCATAACTGGGAGAAGTGAAAAAGTTTGAGCAATCTCCGGCTCCTATAATAAAGTGAGATATTAAAGCTAAAATTGTATCCAATTTTCCAACTACTGAATCTCACATTTCTCAAATAGATAAAAAAAAATTCATCTATCTAACTACTTACTATTTCTCATGAGCCATCATCAACAGATACACATACTATATAACTCTTACTGAATACTGATACATATGTATATAGTTGAGAAATTCATAATCCCTGAAAAAGTTTCAAAATGAATTTTTTTCAGCTTTTCTTGAGGTTATATTGCATTTACTAATTCACTTGGGAGTGAGCTAAAGGTTTTTAAATTTAAAGGCATCAATTTTGATTCTGAAAGAAGTTTTCAACTTTCAAACCATAATATGGGAGCATTACTAAAAACTGCTAGACATATTTAGTAGGTATTAGGTATCTAAAGTACCTACTAGGTAAGTACTTGTATTTATAGGTAAACTGATCTTTAGAATGAATTGAAAAAGATTTAATACATAAGTACGTACGTGCCTATAAAAACAAAATTTTATAAAAGAATCTGTAATTTATACCTTGAAAAACCTTGAAACTTAAAATTGCTAAAACCTAAAAATATACGAGCTAAATTTTGTCGATATTTTCGATTTTTTTTTTAAATCAGCCTAAATTCAATATTGGTCAAATTTTTAAATTAGTTTAGGGTTACAGCTATATCTAACCAAGTTGTATTTTGGCATTTATAAAATATTTCAAATCTTATAACAAAATTAATGAAGCTTAAAGCTGTAAATAACTGCTCTTACAAAGTCAATTAAAACACAATTTCAATTGTCCCATTTGACCCTTAGAATGTGACGTCTCTTGTAGACTTGTGTCCCTTTTTCGTAAATTTACATTTTGAAATTAAATTCCCAGCTCGAGTCTGTCATCATAAATCTCTTACATTTGACTACAAATAGAGTATTATGTATGTCCTTGGTCATATATTATTTGTTTCGAATGATTTCTTGCCTAGACTAGAGTACAGTATACTAATTCAGCTGAATGGGTGTGAAGATTTAATTGTTTTATAAAATTAAAATTAAATGGTAAATTGTACAATAACTTGTATGTATAATGCCTATCCAAATAGTAGTAGTAGTACCCTACAAATGTATCTTAAATTTATTTTCGTATTTTGTTTAGAAACACGTTTGAACACGTAGATTAAATTAAATTACTAGTTTTTCTTCTACTTTCTCTGCCTCAAAATCGAATAAAAGTGAGAGAAAAAACGCACAAAAAACATGAAAGAAAACATGTGGGCTATGTCCATATAGAGATAGTACACTGTACTATAGTTTACCAGAGATCTATTGTACATTGTACTTAAATTATATAGGGAAAAAGTTACAAAACTAGTACAAGAAAGAAAAAAAAAACCCAAAAAATACAAAATACAAACACGAACTTTCCCCTTAAATTTAGAATAAGAAGAAGAAAAAAAATCAAACCCTTTAGAATCTTCAAAGATTTCAAATGAGACAAAAAACTTTAGAATGAAATCAGAGCGAAACTGTGAGACTTCTTTGAAGTGCAAAAAAATAAAATAAAATAAAAAGTAAAAGCAAAAAATCACTACTTTATACTGCTACTGTAGTAGGTACTACTCAAAATTTTGTGCAAAAAACATATATCTATTACTTTAAGTACTTCATTTGTAATTTGCACAAACTTTTTCCTCAGTACTAATGTTAAGTACATAGTACATAGTAGTAGTATTAGGAGTAGGAGTAGTAGTAGCACTTTTTATACAAATCTCTGTGGGAAAATAACACTAATAGTTAAAAGTTTTTTTTGCGAAAAACAACAAACAACATGTTGAAGTGTTGAACTTTTTAAAAAAAAATACAGAATATAGAAATTAAACTAAAAGATAAATTAGGCTCTGTGAAATAAAATAGTCTTTGTTTATGTTTCTCAAAGCTTCTGTCTAATTGCTCAAGCATGTGTTGAGTCAATTAGAAATACTGTACACATAGACATAGACATAGACATTATAGACATAGACATAGACTAGATAGTTTAATTTATGAAATTTCTCTAATTTTTGTTTTCAAAATGTAATTTTGAGTTATTTGCAAACTTTAAATTGCATCTCTAGAACTTCACTAGAGTCATAGTCAGTCGTATCTTATTCAAAATATCAAACTAAAGTAAGTTTAAAATATTTTTCAGGCATATCGTGATTAAACACTATTTTTGAAATTATGGCTAAAATTTAGCTGGATTGTTCATTTTCTGAATTTTTTGAGCTGATTTTACTATATATAAAGGTACTGCTTCACTTATTGATTTACATTCTTTCTTGATAATTTGAATTTTGAGCCATCCCATTTGCAGCTTTTACTGCACTGTTGTAAAATATAATTTTTCCCAATTTAGGCCATTTTTGGCCATTATATCTTGAGATTCAACTGAAAGTATCGAATTTTTACGACAATGTCTGGACATTCTGCTGGAGCATTGATGATAAAATGATTGAGTTGAGAGTAGACCCTGGGGGGAGTAAAAAAAATGAAATATTTGAAATTTCGATCAAGGTTTTTGAAAATGGCCGAGTAGGTCGTGAGGATATCATCATTCACTCGACGAAATCGATGTTTTTTGCAACATTTTGAAATTTTATTTTCCTATTCTATCTATACCTTATCTGGCTACTGGTAGGTAGATATATGCAAGAGATAAAGGAGCATTAGATTTGTACTTTGTACCTTTGGTGCCTTTGGCCTATGCCAATATTTGTTAGACCATCATATCATATTAATAATATTGATATTGCTGATGATGCTGGTCTTTCTGGTCCTCGTCCCATGATCATTGTGATTCCAATCATACATATGGGCATACCATACATGAATGCATAGGATAGGTATAAAGTAAAATAAAAAATGTGTCTATATTTTATATTGCAAAATGCTTTGGTCTGCAGATGTTACTAGACTGATACCACCAATTTTTTCCCCTTGGTTGAATTTAACTTTTTTCAAATTGCGGATAAGCGTTTGCAAAAATTTTAAAGATATTTGGCACATTGCTAAATTGTCAAAGAACAAATTCTAAAATTGGGTTTATTCTTATTATAATCATTTGACTACATATTTTAAATGTTTTAAAAATTAGGTACCCTACCTATGTATTGTGTCATTATCAAATTTATTCGAGTTTTTTGACACAAATGTCTATTAGTTAAAATGGTTTTGATTATGGAAAATTGTAATTGAAATTACTGATTATAAGCTTATAGCTTATAATCTCATATATGAGACATTTGATAATTTTTTTTGATCATTATGTCTAAGAAATTAAAATAGACCTAGAGCTTTAGGGCACTGCAAAAATTGAAGTCAAAACCACAAAAAGCTCCGAGATATCTCCCTGGTCAGCCCTTATCTTTACTTTAGTGATATGATTGACCACAAAAAATAGCTTTTTCCTAATTTTCTATATAAACCATAGTCATATACGAGTACCCTACTTAGGTTCATTCTAACCTAGACAAAACAAAGTATCAGCTAGCAGTATCCTACTATTAGTTGTTCATAATAGTACATTAGATTTAGATGAAAATAAATGGAAAAAGACACTTTCTTTCTGGCTGAAGCTGGAGAAAATTGAGTTGTTGTCTAGAGTAGTAGACTTGAGATAAAAACAAAGGACCGAAAATTGATAAGAAACAAAGGGAAAGCTGACCAACCAACCAAAAAGCTTTTTATTTTTTTTATAAAAATAATATCACCTTTCATATCATATTACTTTGTATTAGTCTAATAGTAAATATCCTAGTACAAATGTAGTAGGGTACATAAACCAAAACCAATTTATACTCATGACATTTTTTTGAAAATATCTGTTCTCATGTAGAAAAATCTCGAACATCTAAAAAATCGTAAAAATGGATAATCTAAAAATTATATTTTGCAAATTCACAAATGTATGTATTTGTTTAAATGGAGGTTTAGCAGGTATTTTTTATCTTAATAAAATGTTTATTTAAAAGATTTAACAATATCGATTACAAACACTTTAGGCTTTATCCATCTCAAATCCTTTATTTATTTTTCTAACCCTTTTTTTTACTAGTATTTCTTTTTTCTGTTTTGTTTCAATTTTTTTCCTTTTATTTTTCTATTCTCATTTCATTTCACCAAGCAAATCCCTCATCATCATTTGATTCAGTGGATTCGACTGAGCTTCGTCGAAATTGACAAAAGAAACTTTTCGACCAGGAATTTCTTAAATCTGCGTTTGTCCTCAATATCTCTAAACAGAATACAGATACTACCTATATTATAGTTGAAATAAGTACGCTATCAGAATTTTACGCCTTTCAAATATAAAATACAAAAAAAGTACATTCTATCGATATTGGCAGTACAGTAGTGCCCACTTTAGTTTACTTTCTCTCTCTCTCTGGTCTTCAATATCACCAAAATACCCCAATTTCAAAAATTCTTAACATCTAAAGAGTTTATTTATTTCTCTTGTACTTTTCTTTGTAAAAAACTCGATTTTATTAGGTACTTGTATATCCCTTATTTCATTAAAAACAAAGGAAAGATTTTACTTTCATTAGTCCCTTATTGTTTTAAGTAGGTACTGGTACTTTGTTGACAAACAAGAATTTTAAATTAGTCATTTCTTTCACATTCGAATGAATATTTAAGTATTGCGTTTTAAAGTTTAGCAAAACCTGACCTGGGGCTATAGGTAATTTTCCAAATTGATTTTGATCCTTAAAATAGAAACTTGAGTAATTTTCCCAACTACCTAGTTAATTAATTTTTAATAAAATATTACCCATTTATTATAGGTATTTTATACTTACCTACTGTTATATACTAGTAATAGGTACCTACTTACCTAATAAAATATTTTGATTTTTCTCTAAATTGGTCCAAATTAATCGAGATAATAATCTCAAATAAAATTTATTATCGTAATCAAATAAAAGGGAAGCAGGTAGTAATAAAAAAATGCAAAATGGTTGGGGTTATGGTACAAGCAAGGGGTTATGGTACAATTACAGTATGAATTAGATTACATCTAATTATGGTTCAGGAGAAAGTAATCAAATTTAACATCACACAGTAGTTACATACTGAATATTACTTGTACTACTGTATAAGGTGAAGTTCTAAGCAGTAAAAGTAAAATTACACAAATTACACAAATTTGTGTAATGGATTTTTTACCTTTCAATTAATTTTGTAGCCACAGGGATCTTTCAAAACCCTTATCAGAGTTTTTGCGGATTTGAGTATTTATGTCTATACTTGCTAGATAGTCTGTCTGTCTGTATTCTAGTATTCTAGATTTTAGACTGCCTGATACTGATAGAAATACCCAAAAGACCCAAAAAAGTAGTTGTTAATGTTTGCATGGAGAAAGTAAGGGGGAAAGCCATTAAATATAGAAATACATGTATAAGAGCAGCAGGCTGCTTATCCATTACCAAATTAAATAATCTCTTTCATTAATTTAAGCTTGTCCTTTATTACAGTACTACTAAATAGTACTATAGGTTGTACTATGATACTTATCTATCTATCTATGAGTAAAATTACTAAATCGATCTTTAGCCAACCGAGACTTAAAACTGTGATCAAGTTGAGCCTTCAAATTTGTTCAAAATTCGAACTATCTGTCCAATTGATCAAAAGGCAAAAATTTGTCAATTATTTACAATAACTTACTATACTTGTAAGTGGATACTTACTATACTTCTAATCGTAAGTAGATGCTTTTAATAAATAATATGGTCTGATATCAGTATTTTAAATACTGTAATAGTTCAAGAAATTGTAAAATTTCATGTGGCAAATTTTTTAGGATTTTGAACTTTCTTGACCGAGTTGGATTTTGGCTAATTTGCTATAAGATAATGTCCAAATGATGGATATAACTTGCTTGTTTTATAGTTTATACAGTAGCAAGTTTACTTTGTAAATTAAGTAGAACTTGTAGTAACTTGTAGTAAGTTGTAAGTAAGTAGTACAATTTAGATATGAGACAATTAATTCTTATAGGGGGATTCATCGAAATCTACAAGCAAACCAGCATGCAATAAATGACGCTCTGGAGCTGTAAATACTAAATACCCATATACTTATATACGGGATATAATATGATGGGGATTGTTTGGTGGGTTTGTCAAAGGATTAATTTCGTCTCAGAAACTCAAAATACAATAGTTGTTTAAGGCCTTAAAAAACCATTTATTTGTATTGTTGTGTAGGCCTTTCTCTATAGGAAGATTCACACACCAATGACTCCAGTTAACCAACAATTAAACCTAGCTTACTTCTCTAACATTTCTTGGGGATTTACCCTGAGAAAATATAAAAAAGTTCCTAGACACATTTTCCTCATTTTAATTTGTATTTCAAGGAAAAGAACATAAAATTTCAGACAAGAAAATGTCTAAAATTTGCCACCAAATTTGTTAATTAAGTCCCCAAAGTTAAAATTTCCTTAAAAAGTTCAAAAAATTTTGGCAATTTTAGTAATATTGATTTAGATTTTCAAAATTTGATATCTTTTCTTCTCAAGATCTCGAAATTTTTGAATTTTTGAAATTAGTTTTTATAACCAATTGAAACAGTTACTTGTTGGAATTAATCTAAAAATGTCTTACTGCTTTTTGCTCAAGATATTTAATTCGTAAATGACACCAGAATAACTCTATCTATATGAGCATCATAAAATACTTTTTATATTTATTTCACCAAGTCGAGATTTTCATAACAAAAAATATCTATCTAGAATTTAGATACATAAACATGTACTACTATACTCGTACTAGGTACTGAAGATATTCTACAAAACTAGAGATTTTAAAAGCTCTCAACTTGTGAGGAAAACATCGTAAAAATTTGACTTTAGGGTCTTGATCATAAAAATGGCACTTGTTTTTTAAAATTCCTAGCAGATTTTTTTTACACAAGGCTTTGAATATCCGTGTTTTTTGCAGCTTTTCTCGGTATAAAGATTATGATTATTTTTTGAAGGATAAATGTAGGTAATGTAAGTAAAGAGTAAGTAGCTGCTACCTATAATCTGGAAACCTTGTAATTTTATTGCATTTTTTAAATTAAATTCTTTTTACTACTACAGAATAGAGAAATGCCTATGTACCAGAGCAGTAATATTATGTGCTTACTATTATTAAATCATTCTTTTGTTTTCACAAACACATTTGAGTTTTATTTAAAAATTAGATTAGATACATACAATACAAACAAATGTGAGTTTTTGACAGTTTCTCTTTCATCTCCATTAGTCAAAGAGAAAGCAAATAAAACATGTCACTTTGATATATTTCCAGTCCTCAATTTATTATGTATGGTTGATGTTGGAAAATAAAATGTAAATGTATTATGATATCAAATTGAACAGCTAGAGAAAACACAAATATTTGTATTATTTTCTATAGGGAATCTCTAGTTAGTAGTAGGGTACTCTAGTGAACATAAATTAGAGAGCTAACCTCGAATTCAAATCTATGCAAATTAGAATAATTAAAAACACCGAGCTATCCATCTTGTTTCAGTCCATTTATATAAATCTCTATTCTACATTCGTGAATTTATACTTGTAACTAGTAACTTGATCCGTGCTACTAACGTAGAGATTATCCAAGAAATGACACAAACAAGTAATTTTACAGTTGAAATGATACTGATATATCAAAAGGACACCCGAGAATCGACCTAGGTCAAATATTTGTCATTTTAAAAATCAGGTTCAAAATTTTAATTTTTTTGTCAGAATTATAGTTTTTTATTTTTTATTTGTGTTCAGGAGGAGTGCATCATTCTTACAGATGAAGATAGATATTATAATCAAAAACTCAAAAACTAAACTCAAAAAACCTCATATACAATAGCTTTTGCCAATGGTACTGTATGTATGTACTTAATTTGAATTTTAAGGCCAATGCCCTTTCCAAAAATATTGAAAATATCTCAATTTTTTATAGACAGAGATTCTCATTTAGCTTACTCGACTCAAATTTTAAATATTGAGCCTATTTTAAGGCAATTTATATTAGCAAATTTATAGAAAAGATATCACAAATTTTTCTTATTAAAATTTAAAAATAAATTTGTTCAAGCTGTTCAGCTTCCTTTCTTATGACAAGATCAAAGGAAGAGAAAAGTAGAGAAAATATTTTCGATATTTTTTAATAGCTCTTTGATATCTTGATCTAAAAATCATAAATAAATGTACCTTAGATATACTGATATTTACTACATTGCATAGTTAGGTATATGGATATTTATGAATTTATGATAGGAAATACTATAAGTATAATATTAGCATGAGATCGAAAGCTTAAATCGTCTACTATAGGTATATCTAGATAGCATTTGTGCCAAAAAGCCCCTCGAATTTATGAAAAAATTCATATTTTATGTAATTTATAGGAGACCTTACACCTTACAAATTACCTACCTATCATTTTTATCGGCATAAGTATAAGTAGGTATTATTTTTACTTCAAAACTGTAGTATTTTTACTATATCTATAGGCAAATAAATATTCAAAATCTAAAGTTTTTTAGGGGAAAAATCGACTTGGGAAATGCACAGCTCTATTTACTTGACATGGACAAATTGAATGCATTTTTAACAAGACCTAGCATAACATTAGTACAGTATGTAGTATAGGTAAGATGGTATTTGTAAGTGGAAAGTTGTAAGTACCTACTGTGTTTATCTTAGAAATTGGATAGTTTGAAGAAATAAAATTTATAATTTATGAAGGATATAGATTTTTAGTGTGGGAGCACTTCAAACTTAAACATGTCAAGGTTAACAACAACTACTACCAGTAGCAGTAGCAGTATAAGTAGTAGGTATATTTAATTTCGCTATTGCAAATATAGGTAGGTAAATATAGGTAGGTAGTGTAAACTTTAAAGTAAAAGCAAAGTGTTTTCTCAAGTACTTCTACTTGTACTTGTGACATTAAAAACAGTTGCAAATTTTAAAGTATCTACAAAATTATTTGTTTAAAATGTAGGCATTGCCAGTTTGTAGCACAATGGTTAAGAGTTAAGCATACTACGGAGTATTATACATTAGGTACTTTCTAAGAGGTTTCATTTAACTAATGATTGAAACATTTACATAATTAAAATAATACCTTTCTAGTTTATAATTTTCAAATGTATTTCTCAAATAACTACCTAGTTCAAATTCAAGTAAAATTTGATAAGTTCAAGTATGATTGGGTAGGTGTATAAAGTATAAACCAAAGGTAAATCAAATTTCAAAGATAAGTAAAATATAGGACATTGTATTGTGTACTTACTTCCTACTTGTAACGAAATGGCTGAATTTTGATCTTTGTATCAAATGGCAATTTTGTACATTTAAAACAGTTTTAGTTAAATTCTGCGCTTACGGTTACTGTTAAAAATGCAAAATTGATTATATCAAAGTCTACGAGGTAGTAGGATTAAAACTGGAACTGCTTTTAGAAATACTGCAAAACCAAAAATCCTAGAAAATTCTAGATGAATATTTCATTCATTTAACGCACCACATGCTTTGATTTGATTTGATTTGACAAATTCAATTCAAAATCAACCCAGATTTCAACAAATTTCAATTTTATCAATGGTAAAAATATGAGTAGTAGACCTTTTGAAGAAATCTTGATCCTGTTTAAGAGTGCGATTTGGGAAAAAATTTGATTTGAACTTTCCATTATTATGCGTATAAAACGTCTGGTTAGCTGATTTGAAATATTTCAAACACATTTCAGTATTGGGTTCAATTGTCAAAAATATGAGATAGGCAGATTTTCAAAACTTACATTCTTAAGTACCTACCTACACAGTCCTACTCTGTAGTACAAGTATTGGCGAACCCTTTCGATCTTTTTTACTTGAACAAATCCGACCTAAATACATGTGTAGTAGTACTAGTACTCGTAGAAGTTCAATTGTATATCCTTATTGCTTTTACTATGTATTGTAAGTAGTACAATTTTTTGAAAAATTTTTGCTCCATATTTACATAAGTATTATGTGAAGTGAATTTTGCAAACTTCTCTCAAAAACTCAAAACGAACCCTTTTCTCCCATCTCAATTCTTTGAATTTCAAATTCTAAATTCGGTCAAAAACCTCAATAACCGATGTAAAAAGTCAAAACTAGTAGTAGAATACTAGATATTTGAAGCTTTTCAAGTCAAGATTACAGAGACCTTTTTCTCATATATACTAGTACTTGTACTTGTAGTATCAGTATTATATGTTGGTTTTGAGGATCAACTTTTATGAATACAAATATAATATAAAATATATATTTTGAAAGCAAACTTTTATTCACTCGGCTGAATTTTGATTCTCAAAGTTCTACTTTAGCCAAAATCCAAACTAACCCAAAACCTAATCCTTATAATTCATATATAATTTTGATATTGGATGATATAGTGTATAGGTATATAAGTAGTACTACAAATAGTAGCAATATTTAGTATAGTAAATATGTGTAACCATCCGATTAAATATGAGTTTCATCTACTAGTTTCATCTACTAGTACTAGCATCATTGGGCTTGAAAAAAGAAGTTGAATACCCGTGTAATATTATCAGGGAAATTTCAAGCTGAAGATAATTCAGCTCAATATTTTTTCCAATCATATGAGTATTATTAAATGCGAGTAGTCAACCATTCGATTCGATAATCCCATCTATATATATACTAGTATACTGGTAGTCCAGAGTATAAATTTTAAAATGATCAAATGAAATGTAATGAAATGAAAAAATCGAATAAAGTTTGAGTACCCTGCACTACCTATGGCAAAAATACCTTTATTTTATACAAGTACAGATATACCTAGGCACCTACATATATTCTAAAGTGCCTAGTAAGTAAGTACTTGTAAGGATAAACTTGAATCTAAAATACATATAGTGTATATCTAAATTAGGTATAGAAGTATCTATAAGATAGATTTTTCTCTAGAATGCAATTTAACAAAGGATAAAGGTTAGAATTGGAGATAAGTAAATTTTATGTAATGGGCAAATGGGACAGTTTATAAAACAAGTTTTGGAAATTCCGAAATTATCAAAAAGCAAAAAATACCTCATTTAAAGAACCTACATTTAGTAATAGTTTAATTTTAATTTTTAAGTGCTAGATTCAATAAATGATCAATTACCGTTTGTGATATTCGTCGATTCAATTTTGAAATTTTTTTAACTTTAGTTGAAACTGAAACTACTGGTTTAATTGACAAAATATTTGGTATTTGGCAAATTTAATTTTTGTCATTTTAACCTCGATTCTCGATCGACTGTATTCCTATAATTCGAAGTTACCTTTAAGATTTAAGAGTCTAACTTTTGCTAAAAAAAAACTGTCTCGATGTGTGTACTAAATAAACGTAAATAGACGATTTTGCCCTAAAGGTTCAAGTTTTAGAATTTCTTTTCTGGTCATTGAATTCCTCTTGTATCCCCATTATTCGAGGAAAAAATCTCTTAAAAACTAAAATACACCTAGTACTACAACAGTACTACAGATTCATGTATGTCTTTTGAGACAAACAATTCAGTAACTTTAAATTTGCCAAAGCACATCACATCTGAAGATAAACATGAGTTGAGAAAAAACACTGTTTAGAAAAAAAACTTTTTAACTTGGTTTTAACTTTTTAGGGGTGTCAAGTAGAATAGGAAATACTTTAAGTTTAACTTGTGTATGAGAAAAGCTACAATTTAAACTTTTAACCTACATCTTTGTTTGTAGAATATTGATGATTTTTTTCTCGGCATCTTTGCCTTTCTTAAGACTTCCCTGGAATTTTGATCAGATCAATTTGATTGATTCTATTTCCCTTTTTTTGCCCCATTTCAACTGCAAATTTATACATGATTCTTCACAAATCTCTTCCCATAAAAATTATAAATTTATAAGTATCAGTACTTATCAGTACATTTTCAAATTCTGAATTACTTTATAAGGATAGGAACTCACTAATGGAATGGAGTAATCTAGAAGCAAATATTTTAGCCTATTTCAATCCCTACCTTCTATGAATAAGATAGATTCATATTTAAAAGACCCTAAAAACTCAGCTCATAGGATTTCGAGCTCATATTTATAGACTTTTTAGATAATTAATACTGATATTTTTTTCAAAAAAAAGGTTGAAATTTCAATGTTTAAATGTTAAATTCTTTGAGTATCTACTTTTGAAAACCCGGTATAAATAGTACCTACTTATATCGAATCGTTCTGTTCAATATCAGAAAAATTGTTCAAACACTTCCAAAGCCGAATAATCAAGTCCTGACTCGAACTATTCAGTTCAAACAAGAATTGAAAGATTTCACGAAAAAAAATATACCTACCAAAAATTCCAAATTCTTTTCTACTCTTTCCTCAACCATTATATTTTCGAAACACCTCGAAACTTTCAGAGATTCAAAATACCTAGAAAAGTCTACTTATAGTTATGTAAATTGCCCCCTTTGCTGTACTTATACTCATAGTCCATACTACTAGGTAAGTACAAATTATAATGCCAAAAAATTTGCTAGACATGCAAATTTGCATCAAGCAGTGAAGAAAAAAAAAGTGTCTCAAAAATTTCTTGGCTTGGTTTTTTTGTAGTACAATTTTTTCTCACACTACTAACGAATACTTGAGATCAAAGTCTTCAAGTTTTTTGAGTTTTAAAATTCTACAAGCTTCACAAAATGTTAAACCCCTTCATCTTGTCTTTTTCCACTCCTTGGGGACTTAAAATATATCGTATATTACAGTATTTAGGATATTTATATGGTTCGTAAAAAAAGATATAAAGCTTCAAACTCAAAGCCGTCAAGCTCAAGGCTGAAGTTTAAATTTACAATTTACTCACTTCCTCTCCTATACATCTATATTAAGTACTTTTGTACTGGTACTGATACTGATACTGCTACTAGTCTCAAATTTGATGCTTTTGCGGCTTGAGAGTATTAATTTAAGGTTTAATCTAATTTTAATGATCTCTCAACCTTTTAAAAAGATATTGAGTGTTTAAAACTTGCATTCTATCAGTATTTCCTAAAAAAAATTCGGCGCCTGTGTCCTTACAAAAGCAGGTATCTTTTACTAGCAAAAGTTTGTCAAGTTTGAAATTCAGAAATACAGCTAACAAAAATTTTCAAGATCGATATGTTACTACTTCTATTTCCATACACTTATCCTCTAAATTGTTAAATTTTTAAAAGATTACTAAATTGGTGTGCTATAATTCCGATGAACTTTATAAAAATAGTTGGCAAATTCTTTCAATGAAAATGCCAAGTGACCATTTAGCATCAGTATTTTGCATAATTGAATTTTACCCAGGTATTTTTAAGGAATTATTTAGGGAGATTATGCTCTTTATATGATTAGAAAGAATTTGGTCAATTTGACTCATTCAATATGCATATGAGTATTTTACAGCTAATTTTAAATTTTATAAAACAACTGCATTCAAGTTTAAGGAGAGCATCTGCTGTCTTTAATAAGCATGTAAAATTATCCCTCATTAAAATATGCCTGGGACATACATGGGTACAGAAATGTTTCAAAAACTGTCTTGTAGGATTAGGTTTTGAAATTTTCATTCATTATTATAGCATTCATTTGAGAGCTTTTTTAACGCCTTCATGTCACTTATTTACAAGTAAAAATTTGTATTTTGTGTTTAATGCCCTGATAATGAGTGTACGAGTAGTGTGGAGCAAACTTCATTGGAATTATAAAAGACAGATACAGTTTGAGTGTTGAATAAAGGCTTCTGTTGATTGTTATTATGAAGATTTCATGTGTTCGCATAAAAAACCCAAAATCATCAGATCCAGATAAGTATTTTAATGATCAGATTTTTTCTAAGAATTCTAAAAATACCAGCAGTACTCGTACCATAGCATAGATAGTAGTTAGATAAAAAGTTTGAGTTTATTGGAGCTTAATTTACATGAGAATTTCAATTCCCCCAATCGATTCAGTAGTAGAAATTAGGAAATTTAGATTTTATCTCGAAATTAATCCAGCTCGATGATTAATATATTTTGAGAAAATGCTTACAATTATAGTAGTAGTTATACTACGAGCGAGTAGAACTATATAGTACTAGAATGTGCCCTACTATTAAAAAGTAACTATTTATTAATGTTCGTATCTTAATAAATAAGTTTTTGTTCCCAATTGGGTCTAGCTTTTTCTCCTTTTAAACTATTTTAAGAAAGTAGTTAAGTACAACTATAACTGACTAAACAAGTAAAGAGATCCTTAATTCATTTATACAAATTCTTATACATATTAAAAAAATCATAAACTATTTGACTTTTACTAATACCCACCTATTTACAATAAATCTTCTGTAATCTTCCAAAAGCTAAATAACGTAGTATCTGTAATACTACAACTTTATAAAATTAAAAATTTACCTACTTTGTTTAAAATGTCAAATATGGAATTATTGTAGTAAAATTTCGGCTAAAAATTCAGAAAGATTTGCAATATCTGTCTATATGCACATGATAATTTTTTTAAAATTTGAATTGATTTATCATTTTTCTTGTACTAATATTATACAATTTCTTGTCAGCTTTTCTAATGAAAGTATCTAAATCTAATGCTAATGATTAGGAAAAAAGAGCTTAAACTTTTAAGACTTAATTGAGGATTAGATAGGATAAAAAGTTGAAGAAAAGACGAGGACTTGGAGCTCTCAGAGGAAATTGAAACTTTTCTTTAGATTACAAATTCCATCGGGGATTACTCACTATTATAGTACTATCTAGTACTAGGGTACTATAATAGTAATGCGTATTAATCCTACCATAACTTGTAAAAAATATTCAAATTATTTTTATAAACTACTAGTTTAACTACTCATAGTAGAGAGTTTATAATGTTAGTAGTTAGTAGGGTACTTTTTTCAATTCGAAATTTCAAATAAGGTTTAATTTTTAATTAATCTTGAGAACTTATGTAGTATTCCTTACTCTTCTATGGAACTAGTGACTAGTACTAGTAAGTACTATACTATACTGAAGGAGTACATTTCAAGTATGCAAAAAGTTACTCAAAAAGTTATCTTATTACCAATTAGTAGTAGTAGTAGTGTGTGCTTATTTGTATATCGTAATTTATTTACAATTTTGAAAACTTTCTCATCAAATTTAAACTCAAATGCAGGTCAACTTAAGTGATATTAATGATATCATTTTACATAAATACGAGTAATATCCTGAATTCGCTTTTTTAAAATACTGGATTTGTAGAATACAAAATTTTGTTTGTAATCTATTTCTAATAAAAATGACTATCTAAAAGCTTGAAAATTTCGTCGAATGCCTCTCGTGTTCTGGACTTCAAGTGTATCTGCTTTGAAAGATTAAATGTACCTAATTCATGTAATTCTAATTACTACATTACATTATCTAATGATATTTTTCTTGAAATTTATTTAGATAGGGGGATTAGAAAGAAAGGTCAAAAGTGGGGGGGGGAAATAAATTCAATATTTATTGGAGCATAAAGGATTATGCAAGAAGACCCCAATGGCAATATCGTAAATAAATATCAAATAAATGAGATTAAATTGGTTGGTTTTTGAAATTTATTTGAATGCATCCATAAGCCAAAGCCAAGGTGAATAAATTTCAATTAAACTCTAATACTTAATACTCCTACTATCACTGGTACTGGTAGTTCTCAGTTCTGGTAGTCTACTAGACCTAGACTAGACATTGTACTAATAATAGTAAACTTTAAATGGATAGTTTAATGTGAGAATCAAGGCCCTTGTAAGTATAAATACTTGGACATTGCATTGGACCAGTTTACAATTTACTTTACGAGTTAAAAACCCCTCCCAAATTTTCCCAGAAACTTAAACTAAAAAGCTCAAATTGAAGAATAAATTTGAAATTTCCAATCTCTACTAATTGTACTGTATTGCGTGCTACTTTGACTTTTAACCAGTGGTTATATTTTATTCTTAATTTAACAATAACAATAACAATGCATTGACCAGACCGAATTTATTCCCCAGCAGTTAAACTTGGCAAGAAAAGGTTAAGCCAAGTTAAGTTTAAGTACCCCATATTATCTAGTCAATTCCAATTTTTTGCAAGATTGGAAATTCAATAACTAACAACCAACCTACATAAAAGGGCTTTTGAAAAAGACTCAAATTTTCTAAAAATGCTCAAAATTTCCAGAAAAAAAGTCAACATTTTCGATAGAACATTGTTTTTTGCTTTATTTATATAAGTATTTTCAAGGGACTTTTGGAAAACGTATTTTAGAGTTTACAAAAAAGCGATTTTTTTCATGTTAGTGATCCTTTACTTGTATCGTAGGGTTATGGGACAAATGTAACACTCATAATTTATATATTCTAATTTTATCCGTAAATCTTTCTACTTTACCGAATAAATATATTGGTTTCATTTTCATTTTGCAGTAGTAAAATACTATTAGTATAAACTATACAAACCATAAGTTTAATTGCGGCTTTTTACTCAAATCTGGTTGGTTGTAAGAATCTACTAGTAAATGTAGCAATATATGATTTTGTAGATAAATGCAGATAAAGAGATATTAAGCTAATTAATATATATTGTTTTAAAAGGGAGATGTTAAGGGATATTTTACGGAAGTGAGACAAATTTACCACCTGCGATAAATCACCATGAGTTTGACGGTAAAATTTTCAAATGTATAAAATGCATACATTGAATTAATACGAGTACTTACTGATAGTAGTACTATATACTATCTACTACATTGAACTATAAAGTGTGTGTTATACGAGGTAATAGTTTGCAAACAATTAGCTTGCTAATGCCAATAATAATTTCATAAATCAAGTAAGTCCGGGGGATAAATAATACGTGTATCTAATATCCTGATACTCGAAAGTATACTAGTATTTCATATTCAAGTATTTAGGAAATGCTCAATAAATTTCTAGCTTACTTTTTGGTGTAAAATATCAAAATATTTTGGTGTTTTTGGTCAAAATTTGAGTGATATATGACCGGTATAGAGTATATGGTACGATTCAAGAGTTTATACAAATCCTTGTCGCAATTTAAAATGTCCAGAAAACAGATTTTCAATTTCCTCATTAATTTTTTCATATGAAAGTTAGCCCAGGTTTTTCAAGATGATGTATGAATATTTCAAGTTTGAATATGGTATAAAAACTTATTTTTGAAAACTAACTAATTTTTAGGTCGAATTTTTGGTTATG
>JAQIXA010002014.1:0-20289 GCA_034699045.1 Nanhermannia cf. coronata Gr-Ori-00579 | reverse complement strand
ATTATGAATATTTTAAAATATTATATTTTAGAGTTTGTTGGCTTTTTATTATTAGAAATTAGCATAAAATCCTAATCCTAAAGATTTTGGATTTGATTGAAGGGTTGAGAAATTTACTTTGATTTATAGCTTTTTTACAGACCCGGTTCACTAGACTTGGCTTTTCTTGAATGGAATGAACTGGGACTATGACTAATTAATATTTCCAAAAACTTGAATTACATTTGGTAGGGTCAGTAAACATTTATAGGGTTAAAAACCTAGGATTATACTACAAATAATTGTAAGACATGAGTTGAGATTATATCTGGTGTAATAATTGGTCCAAAATTAAAAATTAAAAGGTAAAAACTTACAGTGAACAGACAGACCTATGCTACACCCGTGAACTTGACATGTCGTGATGTGATATAGTATGTACAAAGGATGCAATAAAGACCCCAAAACTCAAGGATCAGCAGATATTTGTCAAAACTTTTTGCCAATTTCATTGGTTCTTGAATCGAAAAACCTTTACCTACCTATCCTTAAACCACCACCGCAGCGCAGAGCCTTCAAGATTTGAGGATTTTTGAATTGAACCCTCACGAGTCTCAATATTCCGCAATTAAGTATTTATGAAATTCTGACCTCGAGACCTCGAGATGGGACACATCAGGGTTTTTGACCAAAATCTTATTAAAAATATGAAATATCATTACTGAATTTTGGCGAGACTTCTTGTTATTATGAAACTTTTAAGATACAAAAAAACATGTAAAATTGACTAATAAAATGATTTTCGACTTTCGATTTTCGATTACTCTGTAATCGAAAGTTTAAGCAGGGCCAGAGGAACTACAGAAAGGTGCCCTATTTATTTATTGTTAAAAAGTTCTTCAAAAAAATCAAACCGATTTTTGGCTCAAACTCAAAATGAGATTTTTTTTGTCCGAGGATTCAATAGTCTGCGTAAAATGAGCTGGAGCTTTTTGAAAAGTTTAATTTTTTTACACTCAAACTCAAAACACAAAAAGGAAAAGCGAAAGAGAGAATAAAATAAAATTAATTGTCGGCTGGTGTCGTTAAATAATTAAGTTAATTGTAGTTAATTTTTGCAATTAGTTGACCAAATCTGTAAATAATGGTGGTAAGTAAATTTCTAATTGTTCTATTAATTTATTGCTAAAGAGTCTAATTCTAAGCTTATTTATAATTTACTACTGGCTGCACTGTACATTTTTGTTCAGCTGATGGTCCAATAAACCAATTTTTGGCCTAAAATTTGTATGGTATTCATTGTAATTGTAATATGTAAAATTGGGTCAAAATCTGGGTTTTCAGAGATGAATTAAATTAGATGAGTTCATATTAGGGTACCTAATAAAAAATCATTCTGGAATTCTGATTCTGAATTAAAATTACTGCAATATGTTTAACAGAATGTAATTTTTTAATTTGCAGTTTTAATTTGCTTAAACTTTCAACTAATTGTGTAAATAATGTCATACTTGATTTAATTTCAGAGACTAAGCTTGGAAATAACCTGTACTTTGGAAAATGTCAAAGAATTATCCCCTGATAGCGAAGATTTTAGGTGGTATATTAAGGTATATAATGAATTATATATATACTCGTATTATAAGTTAATTAACATCTTTTTTTAGATAAAGTGTACAAATTGTGGAGATGGTGACCATCCAGGTTCAAAATGGATCTATGTCACTTTGTGAGTGTTCGGCCTTTTGGAAAGAACATTTTGAAAAACGGCCTTTTTTGCAAAAGTGCGATTTCTTTTTTCCAAAATTCTCTTTACAAAGGTTTTTAAAATAGTTTAGGTCAAGCTTTATTTTGAAAAGATTTTGGGTTTTGATTATGGTTTACGTATCGTATCGTATCATAATAGTTATATATTAGTATTAGTACTTTGTATATCGATATACTTTTGAATTACTACTCTAATAAGCTACTTTTTTCGAATCTCAACAGAAATGACACGGTTGAGAATAAAAGGTCCCAGGTGAATTTACTTACAAAGTGTAAAGAGTGCAAAAGGGAAATGACCATAGTTATTGAACCTGCTTCTATTAAACCATACACTTGGGACGAGGATAATGATGGACTTCCAGAAAATTATCAGCCTATTTGTAATTTGTATATTATATTTTATTTATTGACCTAATTCCAATTTTTACTTTTTAAAAGGTACATTTGAATGTAGAGGGTGTGAAATAATTGATTTTGAACCAAGACTTGGATGGACTGTTAAAGGTAATTCATCAAAAGAGCTGCATTGGAGATCTGAAGAAATCATAAAACTAATTTACCTAATTTGTATATTTCAGCTCAAAATTCGTTTAAATTTGCACCAGTTGACCTGACTGAAAAAGATTGGTAAGTACTTATGCTTATGCTTATGCTTAGACCTAGACTACCTATTAATAATTTACTGGTATCGGTATATAAATTGTTATGCATGCATGATCATGCTACTATACTAGATTAGATTGGATATAAAAATCAAGAATTTTTTCAATTTTTTTTAGGTCCGATTATGACGATAATGCAGGAGGTTCCATCGGAGTATATGATTTCAAATCTAGATTTGTAAGGGCTTAATTTAATACATTAGGTAGAATCTGGTTTTACACAATTTTAATTTATATTATGTTATTTTTCAATTGCAAAATCTAAATTAAATAATATTCCTTTTATTTCATGTTTCTTACCCTGTGCCTATATATATTGTATACTGTATTATAAGGTACATAATCAAAATTAGCTAATATTTAACAATAATGTTTATATTATATACACATTCTTTAATACAAAATTAAAGTTGGATCAATTTCCTAATTTTTATTAATTTGGCTCATTAAAAATTCTGGAATATTGCCTTCTTTTATTAGATACTCGAAAATACTCACGAGCCTCGATAAATCGCCTGCAAACGGTTCAATACTCATAGCAAACCTATAGTTAATTAATTAAATGAAAGCATTTTTAATGACATATTTAGTTTGGTTTTAGTTTTACGATTTGATTCTTACCAAAGAAATGCATAGCAGAGTGCATATGTATTGAAAAATTTGGAAAATTCGGTCCAGTCTCTTTTGATAGCATCTCCGCAGCCTCCTTCATGGCAATATTTGACAAAAGATTTATGATAATATTCTAAATATTTAATCACAGTTTCTTTGTTCATTTGATCTTTTGGAATTGAAGACAGTATGAGAACGGCGACGTCATATGTTTGGTCTGCATAACCTGCAAGTTGCCAGTCGATCATTTTTGATTTGGATTTATCATTAAAAAGGATATTGTTGGACCTAAATGGGAATGAAAATTTTTAATACTGTATGTACAAATAATTCTACTGTTTTTAACCATAAATCTCCATGAATTAGTGTCGAAGAATGTGCATTTCTAGCAAAAACAACAATTTGTATCACTTGTTCAGCATATGGAGCCAGTTGTCCATAATTAACTTTCAATTTCTCTCCAACTTCACCAAATCCTCCAAAAAGTTCATTCAATTTATCAAAAGATTGTCGAGCCATTTCAAAAAATAATGTATCAGGGTTTTCTTCTATTCCTTGCAGAAATGGATAGAGGATTGGAATTGATTGTTTCTTCACATCCTCGATTTTATACCCAGCAAAATGTATTTTGGCCAAAAAATCTAATGATTCCTCAAGTTGTTTTTGACTTATAAATTTTTTTCCAAATGGGATCATATAATAGTCCTTGAATTTCAAATCTTCTAATACGAGGACTGATGAGTAGCTTGGATCTTTTTGTATTTTGCTATAGATTACTTCGCATAATTGGTCTTTAAGGTCAGGTACAATCGATAGTAAATCTGGTAGTATTTTCTCATAAAATCCTAGAAAAATTCAGACAATTATAGTTTGTCTAAGCTAGGTTTGAATTTTACAAAAAATACCAATCTCTGTTTTATCAAAACCGTCTCGACAGACCAATTCTCTCATGAAATCATCAGTAGGCAGTAGCTTGAAATTACCAAAAAAATATTATCTAAAATACTAATACTTTGTATATTATATTGTATCCATCTAATTATGGTTTAGAGTTTAGTACCTTAATTATCAAATTGTAAATTTTAGAATCCCCCTCTGATCGACATTGTACCCTCAATAGATTACTTAAAAAACCAATTCCTGCATGAGCATTAGGTGTTACATGGAAATCGTTCTCACTAATTTTAACCTTCAGAATTTTTGAGAGCCAAGTTGGATTGACATCTTCGTTATTTTCTGGAATTTTAATGCCATCGTTTTGTTGGTCCATTTTGTCTATCTGTAGGATTTAGAAAAGAAAAATTCTTGTAAGCACACTGATTAGTGATTATGAACACACTAGATTTAGATTGAATAGAAATATAGATAGATCTAAATTAATACCTTACCATAAGCACTGGAGTTTTTGTCGAAAAATTTGATTGAAATTATTCGAATAAGAATCGCACTGAAATAAAATGATCTACCTAAATTAATTTCTACCTTATTTATGATTATGACTTATGTCAGTTTCTGTTTCGAGTGTAATTGCTATACATAGAGTTCAGAAGAGTATTACTAGGAAAATTGAAAAAGTCCTTGAAAAGTAATTCTAAAATATTACACATAGCTCTGGCTATGTTTATTTTTCCTATAGGTAATACATAAACATTGCCCATTAATTTAAAAAATACATTACCTACCTATTAATTCTATCCAGGCCTAGTATGAAACTGTAGAGTATAATAAAAGTCCATAGTCCTTATCCTTTACCTATAGCTAACCCATTATCCATATCAATTTCAATACCTATGGAATATGTATGTATCAGTATCAGTGGTTATAATTACATGCAAATTACAAAATAGAGATATGGTTATGATGGTACTGAACTGAATTACTTGCTTGTTTACTTGTACAAATGCATGTAAATGAAATAAAATAAGTGGAATCTTATAAGTATTTACTTAAGTGGTTTTTTTACACGATTGTTTTAATGTGAAATATCTGTAAATCTCCGTTTCTTAATAAATTCTCAAGCATTTGCTTCATCGATTCATCAAATAGATATGGTATTAAGCTTTTTAAGAACAATAAAGGTTAACTTCATGCCTATTTTATATTGGTTTGTATAGGTACTTAGGTAATAATAGGTAGTAGACGTAGGTATTTTATAACCGGATTCTGTTTAAAATTTTCAAAGGTTTCTCTAATCTCAAATTTCTACCATATAGGTACATATATTCAAATTATCTTGTCACAATGACAAAATTTCCATATTGTTCTGTCGCTTTCGTATACTTATATAACTACTGTTACTGATATGCAACTACACTACCTACTTGAAAATTTACTATCTTTGAAAGATTAGATAAAAAATTCAATAAATATGGATATACTTGTACGTATTATAATATAAGTAAAATGTTTAAATCCATTAAAAACAAATTTATTTTATTTACAAAAAGTTAATTATAATAATACTCGTACTGTACAATATAGATTTAGGAAGACAAGTAAACCGAGAAATGTCTAAATTAAATGAAATTTCTTAAAAAATAAAAGCTTCCCTTAAATTACTATAAATGCTAAACACAAACACAAAAAATTGCATAAACTCCGACATGATTATTTGATTAGATTGCATTGATTACCAATTTCGAACAGGAGTAATTTGTAAGATCATTTATCTTTACAAAAATCATTTCTTATGAATAACTTATAGTTGTATATCTGTCTCAAATCTTTAAGATCTTTCGAGTTCAAAATAATCTGATTATGTATTTACTACTACTAGTGTAAAAGAAATAGAGAAGAGTAGAGGAATGAAATCAATAATAGTACAAAAATGATGTGAGTTTGTTGTTGATGAAGATATTATAGAGAAACTTTCGAGAGCATTTGATTTTGAAAGGGGAAGGCACGTTTGATTTGAGACCCTTTTAAATCCATCAAAGATGCATTGACATACACCAACTTGAGAACATTCTGCATATAAATTAGATCCAGATTTGCATTCATCATCAGATTGACAATTTTCACCAAGTTTCCGATGAATAACACATTTACCATTGTAGTAGAGAACATTATTTTGATTCGAACAACCGCATCTCCCAAGTCTTTCATTACAAATTGCTAGTGAACCTAATGGACCTTTTCTACATTGAAGATCAATTTCACAAGGTGAATCAAGACCTTCATTTGCAATCTCAAGACATTCAAAACCATCGAGATTTGAGACATGAGTTCCGGATGTACATTCGCATATTCCATTCTCTGAACAAATTGAGTATTGAGTTTGGGCTGAACATTGTCTTGAGAATAAGCTGGAAAAATATCAAAGAATAATAAATCCAAAATCATACAGTAAATACTATGATAGTCGATAAAACGATAAAAAAAACTCGATCTAATTCTAAATTTTTTAAATTACAGATACAGATAGGTCGGTATTCGGCCTTTTGGAAAGAAATTTTGAAAAAACGGCATAATATTGCAAATATTTTTCAAAATTCTCTTTCCAAAAGGTTCTAAATTAAAATTAGAAGGTCAAGTCAAGCTAGTTTTTGAAAAGATTTTGGGTATTATCGTATTGTATCATAGTTATATAGTAGGGTACTTTGGTATTTTGTATAGTGCATGTCAATGTACTTTTGAATAACACTGTTCTGATAAGCTAGGTACTTTTTTCGAATTTTCAACAGAAATTTCTAGAGGTATAATGATCGTTTGATCTAATTTAAGGAACCTGTATTTTTATTGAATCTCAAGAAATTGCAAAAATAAGTCAAATGTGTGTATTTTAGAAAAGTTTAATAAAATTTTTGGAAATTTTGTCAAAAATTTTCATAAAAAGTCAATACAAATAGGTAGATGTAGTTTCTTGTTACTACTGGATAATATATATCCTAATTGTATGTACTTTTACTAATACTTTGGCGAGTTTGTATTTTGTCGAGTTTGTACTTTGGCGAGTAGACACGCTAGAAACAACTTACTAAATATATTGACCAAAATTTAAAGGTTTATAGAATACATGGAGTTTTGTCGAATCTTAAATATTTTTTAGATTCTGATTATCTAAATTACAATTAAAAAATCTCGTAAAAAGTCAAAAAAAAAAATTCACTTTTGATATCATTATTTTGTATTTGTTATACCAAATTATGTAAATTCACAAAATTTCATAGTTTTTATTTTCAGTCTATATGTAAGACAAGGGTAGATAATACGAGTAAGAACCATTTTTGAAACTTGGACAGCCTTTTTTTCACATAAAACTAAAACACTTATTTTGTTCTGAAATATTTATATCTAGAGACTAGAGAGATAGCAAAATATTCTCAAACAAATTCCAAGTCAAAATAGCAACTATTATATATGCAGAAACAAGATGTCTAAATATCAAAACTGATTCAAAACTATCCCTAATCTACTCCTGCATCATTTTTATTTAAACCTGAGATTTTATGAATCTATTTAACCTCATAAATTTAAATTTAATCCCAAATTTTCGTTAAAAAATCAATAGTTAACCAATGATTGCAGCTTGATCATAAAATCTAAAATTTAAAGTAACCTTTAAAATGAATATCTTGGGTTCTAAAATGGGCTTTCTGGCCTTTATATGAGGTTTAACATTCAAAGAACTGAAAGCTAAATAAAACCTTTGGATTTTGGTATCTAAATTTTGATCATATCTTGCTCATTTTGGTCTTTTTTCTGCTGTTTAATAAGCACAAAATTTTAGTCAATTTTTGGAATTTTTTGCATAAAAAACAGACTTAAGTAGTGTTTAAGTTTAAAGGATATCTAAGGGTTAAAATGGGCTTGCTGGCCTTTATATGAGGCTTAACATGCAAAGACCGAATATAACTTTTTGTTGAACTATCAGTATATTAAATTTCCGATCATTTTTTTTTCAAATTGAACCATTCTTTGATCTAGTAAATACCTACCGATATATTTCTGTAAAACTCGGAAATTTTTATGAACAATTTCTTGTATGCGTAGGTATATCTTTGTATTTGAATTCTGATTTTGAATCAAATTTAAAATTCAAAAATCTGGTTTACTAGTGTCAGACTGACACTGTCAGTCAAATATGAAATACACAAAGATACTTTAAATATAAGTATTTAGAATTTATTTTGAAATATCCAGCTCAAATTCTTCAGGGACAATTTGAGACATTTGAATAAAAGAAATGATGATTTTCAAAGGTAAAAATCTTCATTTTTCAGATCAAGTTGAGATTTTTGTTCTTCAAGTTGAGATTCGAGATTTTGAAAATGTTGGTCCGCCCAGAAGCCCTCTGGGTCCAATGTTAAACCATACGAGATTTTAGAGGGTTGGCTTACAACCCCAAATTTGGTCACTACCTTCATTTGACTTACCCAAGTCTCTGCAGTTCTCATTCAGAATCTCGTGTAGAAGCAACCCTTTCTCAATTTCTTAAATTTTTTTTTCCTTTTTTTTATTAAAGTTCTTATTACAACAAAAACGTGCCTTAAATACCCTCAAAATCGTGAACAAATCCGTCCAAACAATACCGGTTTTATCTATTTAAAAAAACTTCAAATAATTCAAAAAAACACTTTTAGAAGCCCTTATAAAGATCAAGTTTAACATACTAAAGAACCTTAAATTATCATTTTTGCAAAATTGTCACTTTTCTGAGCAAATTTTGAACACTTTTTTGATCTACCAAGGACCATAATAGACTCTAAAAAAAGTATCACCAAAAATTCAAAACCTATGAAAAGACCAAGGATTGTAAACAAAAGACCCTAAAAATCCCTGATACCCTGATTTTGTGTAAAATTCTCACTTTTTTGGCAAAATTTTGTGCAATTTTTCGAAATCAAAGGACCAAAATAGACTAAAAGTATCGCCTAAAATTCAAAAAAATAAATCAAAATCTACCGATATGTAAAGACTAAGAATTGCTAAACTAAAGACAATTGAAATCTGATTTGTGCAAAATTTGTCACTTTTTTGACCAAATTTTGTACAATTTTTCGAAATAACAAGGACCAAAATAGACCCAAAAGTAAACTTGTAACCTTTTGATCGAAAATCAATCAAAAATTTTGGAAATTTTTGATTGAAATGAGCTGAATTTTGAGACTTTTGATAATCATCTAAAGATGTGCCAAGTGCTAAATAGATACATGGTTATAGAACAATTCAATTACCTCTAATGATAATAATTTTGAGGTTTTTTTTCGACAAGAAATTGATTGAAAAAGGTGTGAGGGTTGTTGGGAAAAAACTTACGAGATAAGTATGTACGTGTTTTGACTTTAATTTAAAAACTACTTTAATTTACAATTACTTATATCTACTAGTAAATAGTATCTAGTTGTAATTAATTATAAGATTTTTTCAAATCAAATCGCATCTACTAGACTACAATTTCATCGAAATCTGCGATAATTTGTCAATTTTTTGGATTTTTTCATCTTTTTTTGAGCCGAAATTCGAAATGCAAGACGTACTTCAAATGTGCAGGTACAATTTTTAAACTTTTTTTAGATACTTTTTAGATGGTCATTTACATTCAATATTTATGCTAAAAATGTTCAAAATTTTATAAAATTACTTTTAGTAGATATGTTTAAGACTTTAGTTTAATCTCATCCCTATTTTGGTTGAATTTACCCCTATATTTTGAGTCTAACTTGACTTCTGAATGAAAATAACCTAAAACTTGTTTAGTTTAGATTAGGACTTTTAAAAATTTTGGGGCGAATTTCATACAGAGGTCAAGATAGACCCAAAATATAGGGGTAAATTCAACCAAAATAGGGATGAGACTAAATCGGATCTCCATATCTAATAGTAAAAAATGTGTAATTTTGAAATTTTGAAACAAATTTTGAAATTTTGAAACAAATTTTGAAAAAATGATTCTAAGAATCCGAACAGAATTGCAAGTTAAAAAATTTGCTTCAAAATTTCATAAAGATTATATGAAATTTATTTTTTTTCTATACTTTCATAGGGCAAAATTTGATCTTTTTTTGCTAGAAAAAGATAAAATTTTGACAAAAATTTTTTCAAAATTTTGCTTGGGATTTTGCAAATAAACTGTTGTAAAGATTATATCTGAAGTTTTCGACAATATTTGGTTTTTTGGCGGTAGGGTTTTGAGCAATTTTTTGCAATATTTGTGATAGTTTTTTATGACTTGTGTTTAATTTTATCCCTATTTTGGTTGAATTTAAACCTATATTGGTCATAATGCGAAGTAATTACACCTCTATGATATTAACCAAAAATTTTTTTCTAGTTTAGTTTAGTCCATACATATAATGTAATGTTAGGCCAAAAATATAGGGGTAAATTCAACCAAAATAAGGATGAGATTAAATCGGAGCCATTTTTTATTGCTTTAGAATTAATTAACTGTTTTGGGTATATTTATTGGAAAGCTGTTTTTTTGCCCATATCTGTTCTGATATGTAGATACTTGTAATTCTCTAGTATGAATTTCATATGAGAATCTCCCAGTAGGAGATTTTTACTAATTAAAGTAGCATCTTTGAAAAAATCTTGTTCAAAAGAGAAAGGCCATAAGAGATACATGGAGTTAAAAATTGCAAAAAATTGCATATTTCCTTATAAATATATCAAAATCTCGTAAAATTTCATCAACAAATCAAATCTAGAAGCTCATAAAGCACCAGACTCTCAAGTCTGAGCATCTTGAGTTTGAGTAAGATAAATTATAATCAATTTACAAGACAGGCAGGCCACAAGTCTTGAAAAAAAATCTAGAAAAATATCAGAGAATTTTACCTTTAAAAACTTGATTTCAATTTGAATAAAATTCTTGATTAACTTTTGGAATCTCTTGTCGAAATAGCCAGATACCCAAGCATCCAAAAGAAAAATTACAAAAATTTGAGCAAAATTTTCTCAATAAAAAATTCAATAACTAAACATCTATAAATTTTAGAGCGAGAATTTGGAACTTGATTTATGAATTTAAGTTTTAAATTTGACAATTTTGACATTTTTAATTTTGACCAAATTTTGCATATTCTTGGCTCATTTAAACCTGAATTTGAATAAAATGCATAAATATTGAAAAATTTAATTAAAATCTTGATAAATCTGATCTTTGAAATCCCTGTTAAAATAGCCAGGACCCGAAAATCAAGCAAAAATTGTCTCAAAAGGATCTTCCCGGTTTTCAGGACTTAATTTTTCAGCATTTTAAGCCTAAAAGTCGGGTTATAACCCGAAGATAGCCTTTGACATTTCAAATTTTGACCAATTTTTGCAATTTCTAGAGCCCTGAATTTAAACTTTTAAAATCTCAGTCCAATAATAGTCAGAACCAGAATATTAAGAAAAAATTTACAAAATTTTGGGCAAAATTTCGTCAAAATTTAGAAAAATTTGGATTAGAAAATAAAAAAATTGATATGAATCTATAAAATATTGTATGACTATTCGGAATTTGATTTATGAATTTGGAGTTTAATTTTGACACTTCAAAATCTGACCAAATTTTACATATTCTTGAATCATTTAAACCTGAATTTGAATAAAATATACCTACCCTAATTATCTAAAAACTTAATTAAAATCTTGAAAAATCTGGTCAAATATTTACAAACAAGACACTTGAAAAAGTATCACAAATCACGCAAGTAAGAGCCTCAAAAAAACTTGAAATTGGCTTTTGTTTCATTTCAGGATAGCAAAGTTTTTCTAGAATTTTTTTTTACAAAAATGTAAAAAATTGACTGAAATTTATGATTTATATAAAGAACAATATGACCCATTTGTTAACTCTTATGGATTTTCCAGACAAAAAAAACAGTAGAAAAAGTCCATTGTTCTGTCCATAGTATAACTATTTATTAAAGAAAGGCTCTGATTTAATCTCATCCCTATTTTGGTCGGATTTACCCCTATATTTGTGGTCTAACTTTACTCATTGTATGAAATTGACCCAAATTTTTTAAAATCCTAACCTAATCTATCCTAAACTAAAGAAATTTTGGGTTAATTTAACACATGGGTAAAGTTAGACCAGGAATATAGGGGTAAATTATAAATTCAACCAAAATAGGGATGATATTAAACACAAGTCTACAGATTCTCTCAAGTTTATTGACTTATTTTGTAATTTTGTAATTTCGATGATTTTGTTTACTTTTGATCGAGTTCTCACAATTACCTTACTAGTACTAGTATAGTAGTTGGCAAAAATTCTTTAAATCCAGTTTTTTAGAAACAAATTGATCTATCAATTTTGAAATGAATTTTACCCCTTATTTTATTAGATAGGATACTTTAGTATAGATATATGAGGAGTATTTAGAAATTACAAATTTGAAATTTGTTATAAAAAAGCCGACTACAAAATCTGGTTCTGGATTTGATAACTCTTATGGACTTTGGTCCAAAATCCCAGATTGATTTCGTGCTCTTTTTCCCCTCAATTCTGTAGAAATACCTATAATAATTTTATTTCTTAAAAACCCGATTTCTTACAAGTACTTGTTGTACATTATAGTAATATGGTAAATATCATAGTAAAAGAACAATTAGACTGTAATAGTATACTAAAAAAATCTCTAAAAACCATCCAAAAAAGCTCGGAATATTCTTAAAAATACGCCGAAAAACATAAAAATCGACCTTAATTGGAATTTAAAATTTTTAAATAGGTACTGGTTTAATTTGAGACATAAGTTTAGTTTCATCCCTATTTTGGTTGAATTTACCCCTTATATTCTTGGTCTAATTTTACAATTGTATAGAATTAACCCTAAATTTTTAAGTTAGGTTAGGCTAATTTTTAGGCTAATTTCATACATACATAGGCAGTATTAGACCAAAATATAGAGGAAAAATTTCAAAGAAAAATAGGACTAGATTAAATCAGAGTCCTAGTTCTTGGGTCATTTGTACCTGAATCTCACTATCAGTCATTTCGACTGAGAACTCAACCTCAACCAGAACTCATATACCAAGCAAAAAACACAAAATTCTTGAGCAAATTTGAGTAATTTTGTCAAATTTTTTCCAAATTTAGAGAAATTCCTCAAAATATAGAATTTCAAAAGTACTATACTTAAGATACGAGCTCAAAATTGTTTGAAATTCGATTTTTGAGATCGTGAAAAGCTAATTAGCAGCCACTTGCAATTTATACCTTCTATATAAAATGCATTACCAACTCTGGATTCTGGTTTTTTTGCTTTTGCTGGAGATTTTACAATTTATTTTGTTATTTTGTATTTGCATTTAATAGTACTTTGCTCATATTAAGTACAGATTACAGATACAAGTATCTAGTAGAAGAAATCCATGGTAAAAATCTCAACTACATTCTAACCAATAATTTGAAACATTTTGTGGTTTCACCAGCCCACATTGACACCTCACATACAAACAAGCAAGGGGCAAAAAATCGAGTTTTTTTTCTTCTGAGCTCTTAATTGCACTTGGCCATTTTGTCTATCTATTAGATACTAAGGTACTATAGGCTTTAAAAGATCCAATTAATTCCCTTCTCTGTAAATGACACTGAAAGCTTTTGTTCCAAATATCTACGTAGTAATTATCCATTTGATTCAAATTAAAATATCAAAATTAGTCAAAAAAGGCCTTGATTATAATTAGAAATTATTTTGCATTGATCAAGTTTAATTTCAGTCTCTATTTTGGCTGAATTTACCCCTATATTTTTGGTCTAACTTGACTTCTGCGTATGAATTTTAGTCAAAATTATTTTAGTTTAGTTTTGATTTAGTTAAGATTTTAAAAAGTTTTGGGTTAATTTCATTCAGGGGTAAAACTAGACCATAAATAAAGGGGCAAATTCAACCAAAATAAGGATTAATTTAAAAATGTAAAGCTGTAAGACACAACATCAAAGTAACTTTAAATAATTTAAAATACATTTTAGGCACAAAAACATTGTGAATGGCTTTGTTATACAGGGTTGTTCAAATATTTTTTGCAAAAAATCAAAATATTTTAGCATTCATGATTTTAGTATTTCATGTGAAATCTCTAATGGATTTTCGATTTTGGTTCAAATTTTTAAGTAAACAAGATACCAAAAATTGGAAAATTGATCAAAAATCTCAAAATTTTTGAGAGATTCTCCTTGAAATTTTGAAGTTTTACAAAAAAGTTTTTCAAAATTCAACCAAAATAGGGTTGAAAATACATCTGATTCATTATACGAGGTGGTTTGACTTTGATTCTCAAAGTTAAATTGAAAAATTGATCAAAAAATCGAAATTCTTATGAGATTCAACTAGAAATTTTTCAAAATTCGGATTCTAAAATACCTTATCTGTCAAACTTTTATAAGGATATTATGGGTTTTAATTGGCCGTTAAAATACAAATTTCTGAAAACCGAAAAATTCGATCTTTCAAAATCCTCGAAATAATTGGTTCAAAAGTTTGAATATTTCATTGAAAATGAGCTTTTTTTGAAGTTTTTGACACTTGGAAATAGTAGAAAAGCTGCTCAAGCTCATATCATATATAAGCTTATTTAAATGGACTAGTGTTTAATTTCATCCTTATTTTGGTTGAATTTACACCTATATTTATGGTATAAGCCAAAAATAAAGGAGTAAATTCACCCAAAATAGGGCTAAGATTAACTCAAAAGCAAATTTTAAAAGTATTTTAATTTCTAAAAATTGAAGCAGAACTGAATTAGAATGGAATTTTTGATTCCGGAAGGGACATTTATGAGTAAAAATGAAAGGAATTCTTTTGTTCCTCGAGAGATTGAAGAAAATTAAAAATAATAAGCTTATTAAAATTTTCTATATTAAAAAAGTGTATTAAATCCACCCCAAGGTTCGTTTCAATTCCAATTATTAACAAATTACAAGTAGATACAAGTATAGGTAGATACTTTCAAAAATTCAAAAAAATAAAAAACTGGGGCAGGTGTATAAGATCTGTTTTATTTATAAGGATAGTTAGAATAGAATTGGAAACTTTGATTTAATCTCGTCCCTATTTTGGTTGAATTTACCCCTATTTATCTGTATTTCGTTTAGATTAGATCAGAATTTTTTTAAAAATTAGGTTAATTTCGCACAAATGGTAAAGTTATGCCAAAAATATAGGGGTAAATTCAACCAAAATAGGGATGAGATTAAACTAAAATCGAAATGGAATTTGACTTGCTGTGATCTATAAAAGTATAAAAGTCTGTCTGGTGTAAACCCAAATAAATTTGAGATTTCGATCTTTTGCATATCTAATCCTAAATAATACCAAAGAGAGAATGGTTTCATATGGTTTTCTATTAACAAGCACTTGTCCATCAAAACCACAAGACAAATCTATAAAAAAAAAAAAGCTTTGAAAAACCAAATTTGGTCACTTGTCTTGTAGTTAAATTGTCAAAATTTGAAAGAAATGAACAAGGTCTATACCTCCGGTTTAATCTCATCCATATTTTGGTTGAATTCACCCCCATATTTTTGGTATAACTTTATACCTTTATGAATTTAAACCAAATTTAAAAAAAATCAAAGTCTAAACTAAAAAAAATAATGAACCCAAAAAAACATTTTAGATTCATTTCATACAGTGGTGAAGTTAGACCAAAAATATGAGGGGGTAAATTCAACCAAAATAGGGATGAAATTAAACTCAAGTGTTTTTATTGACAATAACTCCAAAAAAATTAATTAATATAAGCAATTGTTATATTATATATATGTAGCATAACAAACGAACTTGTAACATTAAAATTTCCAATTTTTTTTCGTTGTAAATTAAATTGACTTTTAAATAGGACTCTTTTTTAATATTTGTAATTCTAACCTTTGTGTTCCTCCAAAACCTAGATTTCACTATTTGTATAATTAAATGGACTGAGGATAAATCTAGGATTTCAAATTGAAAATTTTGAAATCTTAGGTTTATTGTACTCAAAAGTAAATTTTCTATTTGAAATCTGGGATTTCACCCAATATTCATAATATTGACCAGATCTTTTTTTGTTGAAAGTCTGAAAATTTAAATATTTGTTCATTTTTACGCAAAATTTTGTACTTTTTTGCTCCATAATCACTATTTGTTTAATCAAATGGACTTTCATAAAGATAAATCTAGGATTTCAAATTAAAATTTTTGAAAGAATTCCCAAATGAGGTTCATATTCACCTATTTAATCCTAGATTTCATCCATTTTATTGCAAGATCAAGTATTTCTGTTGAAATTCAAGCCAGAGAATTTAAATTTTTGTTCATTTTTACGTAAAATTTTGTACTTTTTTGTTCCTATTTCAATTGTAGATTTGTATTTTTTGTATATGGTCGATTTGTATTTGGTTATTGAGGGTTTATGGCCAGCTGACCCATTGGGGTCAAAGTAATTGTGGATCACGAAGGACGATATCGATAACATTAATCGATTTTCTATTTGCTCCTCCAGTGGGGGTCACTTGCAGGACTCGACCACAAAAAAATCAAGAAAAAAATTACACAAGATCTCAAAACTTAATCTAAAAACTCTCACTCAAAAACTCAGATCAAACTTGTACTTACTCAACAGTCAATACTGATACTACAGATATATAGATAGTCTAGTACCAATATTACAGCTCGAATCTAAACTATAGATCATTTCTAAACTTTTCTTCAAAATCTAGACCAAAATGAGTCGAAAATCAAGCACTTTATAATTTACTTGTAAAAGTTCCATTTAAATTTTGTTCATCAAATTCTAGCCACCAAAATTCAAATCAGATTGCAGCTGGTTATCCTCTTGAACGTTAGATGCTCAAAATCGAAAAGTATAATTCTAAAATTTTGTAAAACTCTTGAAAATTTTGAAAACAGAGGATTTGAAAGAGGGATAAAAAGAGTAGTTTACATATTAAGTACCCTACCTATATGATATTTGAGATGAGGGAGCCCTTAAGTCGGTCCTTTCAAAGCCTCAAGTCTTAAGAATCTGTATCTCTATACTCTGATGTGATAAGACCAGGTTAATATAGCTCATAATTCAAATCTAAATCTACAACATACTACCAATTTACCCTCTCTATAAAGGTCCTTTCAAATTTGACTTGTGATTAATTTAATCCATATTTTAGTTGAATTTACCCCCTTAACTTTACCCATGTATACTGTATGAAATTAACTCGAAATATATTTAGTTTAGTACATGTTTGCTTAGCTTAGGATTTTCAAAAATTTGGGTTAATTTCACACAGGGGATCAAGTTAGAACAAAAATATGGGGGTAAATTCAATCAAATTAGTGAGATTTAACACAAGTCGATGTAATATATTTTCTAATTATTGTATAATCAAGGTCCTTTTACTAATTTTGATATTTTAATATGAATCAAATTGATAATTAAGTATTTGGAGCAACAATTTTTTGTATCTTTTTTCTAGCTTTTTGTATCTCTAAGGTCTAATAAGTACAATCTAAGGTTCAAAAGTGACTTTACAGAGAAGTTCAATCCAAGTCCAAATCCAAATCCAAATACCCTTTAAACCCTTTTTACAGCTCTTAAGTCTCAAGTCTGAAGCTGAAAAGTAAATCGAAAATCCAAAACAATGGGCTTTTAGAGCCAAAAAACTTGGAATAATAGTTTGGCTCTCGCTCGTCTCGTCGGGCCCCTTTATCTCCTTATACTTATACTCATAGTTTAAGTTTTATTTCCATTTTTATTTGCCTTCTACTGTATTAGTACATAATATACAATATAGTACTAATACTGATACTATAGTACATTTTAATGATGGCTCAATTGCACTCATCCTCAAAGATATCAACTTTTTTTTTCTTCATCTCAATTTAAGCAATTGTCCAAGTCTACAGTTGGACAATTGTACATTGTATTGTATATTGTACCTACTTAAGTAATTTGTAATCAAAATGAAATGAAAACAAGTGTAAATTAGTTTTTTTTTCTATCAAAAGAAATGAAAAGAAAAGAGTTGAAATTATAATTGTAAATTGTAATTGTGACTCGAGACAAAAATCAAAAAGCAAAATCAAGGCCTACTTTTATAGCCTGCTTTTAAAATCACACAAAATTGGGCTATACTGTCCGATTAAAAAATTTAAAAAAAATCTTGATCAAACCTAATACTTCGTAGGGTATAAGAAATAGTAGGAGTCAAACTGAATCCCAACTTTAATAAAATTTGACCAAAAATTTAGCATTACTTTTTCAAATGGAGTTCAAATTTTAAAAATTTCTCCAGAATAACAGAAATTCCAGAATTTTTTAAAATTTGAACTGATCTTGTAGATACGAGCATAGGTATTCGATATGAATAAGGACAGTTATAGGTACCCTACTATATATTACTTGGATTATAAGCCAATCTTTTAACTCGAAAACAAGATTTAAAGTGATCGAAAAAACCAAATTCTACCATCTAAACAGTATATTCCAAAAAATATATTTTATCAGGTAAATTAAAATTGAAATCGAGGACCAAAACTACTCGACCTCGACCCCATTATTACTAAATGTAAATTTGACATCAAAATCAACATTTTTACACAAAAAATTTTGGACATTGCGGATAACTACTGACCTTAAAAGGTCAAATGAAATGTAATACATTGTAAAAATCATTACTTTTTAGTCTGGATTTAGTCATACGTATTTCTAATGCATTACAAGCATAGGGAATAGCATTTTATTTGACCTTTTTAGGTCAGTAGTTATCCACATTATCCAAAAAATTTGTGTAAATATGCTGATTTTGATGTCAATTTTACATTTAATATGATGGGATCGAGTAGTTTTGGTCGAAGATTTCAATTTTCCTGAGCTGATGAGAATATTTCAATTATTCTGTATTTTAAAAGTCAATTTAAAATATTCAGATTCAGATTTTCATCAATTTTTTTTTTGTAATTTAACAACATGGCTACTGAAATTGAAATAAACTTTTTTTTAGTAGATCTAGCGACTCTTTTATGGACAAATATTTTTTTATTTTAAAGAAAATTTTCGATGATTTTATTCGAGAGCCTTGTGATGGTGTGTAATGGTTTTTTTTGCCAGTTATTATAGTGATTTAGAACCTGTGTTTATCCTATCATTTACCTGTGTTGTGTTGGTGTAAAAAAGGTAGTTGATTTTTGAGTCTGATTGACAGCCAGCAGTTGGTTGATGATTTGATTTGATGATTCGAAATAAATTTCTCAGTTTTGACTACCGAGATTTCAGAGAGTTCGTGACAGAAATCTGCAGATCAAATTGAACTTTTCTACTATCAGTAGTATACTAGAGTACAACCTCTTTGTAACGACACAAACAACATCTATAAAGTCTAAAGAATGAAAAAATCTTAAATTATTTAGAGACTTTTAGTGTCTTTTACTGACAAATTAACCACTGCTGGATCTTAAGAAAACTTATGAATTAAATTTCAAAAAAATTTCCGGATTATCCAGAAATCACTTCTATTTTTATAGAAATTTGAATGTTCTTGTATAGTTTTTAAAGGTCTTTATACAGATATTTCACTCTAGATTGAAAAAACCAAGAGATAAATTGAGTTCTGTTTAGCAAGTGTCAGATATTTCTCAAATTTAACTTTTTGAGATTTCAATCGATTGCCAATCAGACATGGGAAATAATAGAGATTCAAATAAAGTCGTGAAAAAAGTCGAGAGAGATTCTTGATCTTTTCTTGATCACTAGTTGAAATAGACCATCTAATCTGCCAAAACAAGGAAATAGGATACACTTTACACTTATTATAATTGCTAATTTTAAACACTATCTCTAGTACCTAATAGTACTATATACTGCAATCATTGAACTCTATCATTTTAAACCATTCAGGGACTCTATAAAGTGATTAAAAGATACTAAAAAACAATTCAAGTTTAATTTCATCTCTATTTTGGTTGAATTTACCCCCATATTTACCCCTAACTATACTATACCCTTGGATTTAATTGGAACCAAAAAAATTTCCAAAAATATAGGATTTAATTTAACCAAAATATTTTGAAACTTATCCAAACTTGACAAACAACCTGCTAGAATATTTCATCGAAATTTGGACCAAAATTTCCTAAATTGACTTTTTAAATAATAGAAATTATAGATAGATTGCTACAATCTATCAGATTTTTTAGGACTTTGGTGTAATCTCATCCATATTTTGGTTGAATTTACCCCTATATTTACCCCTAACTTATACTATACCTTTGGATTTAATTGGAACCAAAAAAATTTCCAAAAATATAGGAGTTAATTCAATCAAAATAGGGGATGAGATTACACCAAAATCCTA
>JAQIXA010002013.1:0-20309 GCA_034699045.1 Nanhermannia cf. coronata Gr-Ori-00579 | reverse complement strand
TAAAAGTATCAGAAAGCTCTTTAACATCAGAATCAAAGTATATTAATTTCAAAATAAACTTAAACAAAATAAGATTGATTCTTTCCTTAACTAATAAAAGTTTACACAATGATAAGATATATTTGAAATTGAATGAGAACGTTAGACTTTTGGCATTGACATTGACCTACCTTACCTTTATTACAATTACAATTACAAACTAAATACTATAATTAAGTAAATGGTTAGGTCCTATATGCAAATGGTTTCCAAAGTATTTTAAAGCTATTTTTTAACCCCGAAGTTGTTTCAAGAATCATTATTGAGCTTATTTTTTTCTGTCACTATTTCTGGCTTTTCAAATATCGACTCGACTCGAGTCAATTGGTGAAATATATTGAACGATTATGGAGGAAGAAGTTCACGAAACAAATCTAAGTGTACATTTTATAGTAGAAGCAATTGGAATTGTAATTTATATTTTGGAAAAGCCACTATATATATTAAGCAAGTTCCTACTAATCAAATACTGATTTTCAAATATTACAGGGACTTGCAATGATTCAAATGGCTTACTCGCTTTCAATCACACATACACGTAATTACTACATGAGTTAATGATAACAAACATTTTTAAATTTAGATAGGTACTTTAATATAAATGTTTTTGTTTTTGGTTTCAAGTTCGAGTGTTGGCTAAAAATGTTAGAGGATTTAATTTTAGCAGTCAAGAAATGAACCCAATTTTTCCTTTGGGAGAATCTCAGTTAACTCCAACACATGAAGTTATGGCCATGGAAAAGTTTTTTATGATCATGTCGATGGTCACCGTTGGTAAGAGGAATTGGAAGTGAGTTTCTTGTTTCTTATTTTGTTTTTTGATTATTTTAGTAATAGGTGGACTCCATGCAACCGTCCTGCTCAAAAACCGATTAGTTTTTTGCCAGCATTTTCTTAATTGCATTGTAATCTATATCTTATAAAGTTATTGTATATGTTATAGAATTTAAATTGCTTAAAAACTTTAAAATTAAATCAAATTCAATTTTTTAGCCTTTGACTTTTTCGATAATACATTTCGTGGCGGCTAGTCATTATTCAACGATTACTTACTCGAACTATCTGAAGCATGTAAATTTCTTTTTAAAAAATTTAAAAAATGATTTATGAAATGAATGGATTTTGAATTGAATTATTTTATTTTGTTTTTAGCAAATGTACAGTCATTTAGAAGAAACTTATCCAAATATGCTGATCTACAGAGCTTGCCTTTTTAATTTGAAAGGTAGGTTTACAGTTTACCCTATACCCTATGTACCCTATACTGGGCATTACTGGAGCATTGATATCAGTTCATAAGTATTTTTGTTATTTTTTCAAATTTTTTAAATTTCAGATATTCAAGAAAAAGCCCAATCTCTTGTCCTTGGTCCTGTTTTAGAAGAAAAAAAAAGAATATTAGAATCTATCGGAATGTGTCCACCAGAACTTGATCGGACTGTGTGTGCTGTAAGTTTAAAATTTCAAATGTAATTTGTAATTATCATTTATATCATGCTAATCTTAAGTACCGTAGTCTAGTAGTATTTGGTAATTTATGGTACCATCGGATAATGTGTTGTAAAGTAAAGTTTAATGTGCTCACATAATATTATGTAAGTACCCTACTCGTACTTAGATACCTATATAATGCACTATAGGTATATGGTATAGGTCCAGATATTCTACGTATTTCTGCCTCTGGAATTAATTTTTGTGCATTAATTTAGACTAAATCTGAAATAATTTAGTGAATAATGAAATTCAATATTATTTTTTTTCAGATTTTGTCGGAATTGATCGGTATCCTGCTTATGATATCATTTCTCCTCGGGGTTGACATTTACCGATGGCCATATTCATTCTTTTGGAATCGGGATGAACTGGGTGGTATCGATGCAGAAATAAGATTGGAAGTGCTAAGACGGGTGGCCATTGCAAGAGCCAATGAAAGAGCGGTCAACGAAAGAGCAGTCATCGAAAGGGCTGTTAATGGAAGAGCAGCTATTGTCAATGGAATGGGTGGCGTTTTGAATAGACAAGTCAGACAAGTTCATGTTCAAATTGACCGACAAGGTGTAAATGAGGAAATTGAGAGACCAAGGCCAAGACCAAGAAGACTTGAAGACATTGATTTTGAAGATTTACCTCATGACCCATATGATAATCATATTTTTAGAATTCCCGAACTTTAAAAAATGATACTTTTGGCTATAATTCCTGTTCTACACTTGTAAATCTATAATTACGAGTATTAATTATTAATTAAGATTGTCTCCTGTCTTCTCCTACTGCACTGAAGTAGATAATAAAAGTAGTTAATTGGACCTATACCATTTTGACACATAATCACCTAATTCAAAAAATAAACTAAAGAGAAAAAAGTAATCAATAAGATCTAGTAACTTATTTGAGTCTAAAATAACTATAAAAACTATATAGACTATGAATCTATCGACTCAATTGAAATACCTATTTTGGCCACTATTTTATAAGTAAATGGATCAATATTGAGACCAAAATTTGGTTTTTAGATCTAAAATAAATGAGCTGACTATCGCGTCGTAGGTGTTTATAGTTTATACAGACCTGCGATACGATATTTGTATAACTTGAGTAATTATTATAAAAGGTAAGTACCTATCTGTATATTATTGTCAGAAAATTCAGTAATATTGTCAAATGCATTATAGTCGATCTTTTTGAAGCTTTTTTTTGATCAATTTTACAAAGTCAAATGATAAATACTTATAAATAGAATTGATAATGTTAGAATAGAATAATTTGACAAAAATAGGTTAAGATTTGTAGAGCCATTAATGGTTTCAAGTAATAAATTCCTTGTATTTGAAATTGATCCATTGTTTGCAAGTACTGGAATTCCAAGTAAATGAGAAACCATTGGAAAAACATCAACATTGTCAATCGGTTCACCTTCAAAACCTTTTCTAAAGGCTGGACCATGGGCTATGAAGAATGGCCACCTAAATTGGGAAAAATTATTCAAAATATTTTGAAGTATTCAAAAACTAAGAGCCAATGGTAATTTTACATATTTGGAGATCTGTTTGTATATCCGTGTACTCCAGCTGTTGGCTGAGTTTCATTCACTAAAAATAAGTAAAATTAAAAATTTAAGAAATTTTAGTGCTTTTTTTGACAAACTGGACATGTCGTTGAAAACCCAGCCAGGTTCAGTAACAATTATAAGTGGTAAAATTCTTCGATTGTTAGCTATATGCCAGTAGGTTGGAATTTCTTCTTTTTTGTAAACTGTGTAAAATTTACCCTCAGAATGGTTTTTGAGCATTGTGTAAAGCTCTTCCAGTTGACCTAAAATTAATCAAATTAAGGTCAAATTAAGGCTTGGGTAAAATTACTATGAGATAATTTTTTGATAAATTCAAGTGTAACTTAGGGCTTAGGGTATTGCTAACTTTTTCCTTTTGAGAAATATATTACTACCTAATTTTTAAGATCAAAAGTCAGTCTCAGGGTCAAACGGAAATCAAATTCAAAATCTCAGTCATCGATTTCAACTTGAATTCTAATACCATTTTTGATTTTTGCAAAAAAAATTGATTTAACATTAGGACTCCTTAAAGGCCTAAGTAAGCTCCGTACTCGGTATGGAGCCAACTAAGATTTTTGTGTAATTTCCAATAATTTTTGACTTTCTGGGCAAGCAATGTTGAATAGTAGGTGTTTGCTTCTCTCGTACAACTTACTTACAACTACCTACATTACATACTCGTACCATGTGTCCATTTTTAAATTTTGATGATATTATATGACCCTTACCCTTGAGTTTATGCATGACCAAAAATATTACCTTACCATCTTTTGGCAAAATATTCCATACAGGTGACCCTCCCGTTCTTTAAAAATTCATTTATTTACATTGATAGCTGTTATTGTAAAAGGGATTGAATGATAGAATACTACCTACCTGAATTCAATCAAGTTATGAATTTCTTGAGGTATTTGAATAATTCTGTTCATCACAACTTCTTGCATACCTAAGTAGATAAATATATTTTAGGTATGGTACATGTATTTCAGACAAAAAATGATAAAATTGACATAACCATGATCGGATAAAAGAATTAGGTTTGCTTTATCAAATAATCCTTCATGTTTTAATCTCTTTATAAAGTATCCAGTGAGGTCATCTTGATCTCGAATCATTTTCTTTACTTGTTCTGATTCCTGAATTGCATTATGTATGTTAAAAAAGGAGCTTAAATGAAATGAAATTTTTTTTAAAATCTCACAGGTCCGAATGAATGTCCAGTCGAGTCGGGTTCTTCAAAATAGATTAGAAGCAGATTTATCGGATTCACTGGATCTGTTAACCATTCAATCCCTTTGTCAATTCTCCTGGATTTTAATAAATGTCATTATAATAGCTAGGGTACCACACTAATTTTTTAATTATCTAATTAACCATGTGAAAGGAGCATTCCCATTGTATGGGACTACATGAGAAATTTTTGTTAAGTTTGGTCCGTATGCAAATAAGGATCCAGGCCACCTTAAAATTTTAGTAAATTTTTAAAAGGTAGGTATGTACTTACTGAGTAAGTCTTACTCGTATATAGAAGATTACGTAGTTTCTTTGAAAAAATTTGACTTACATTACAGCACCAGATATACCATTTGCCAACTCATTACTCAACTATGGAAAATAAAGAGATATTTAAGATTAGAAAATTACATCTTGACACATTTTTTTGGAAATTTGAGAATTTTATGCATGCTATACTAGACTTACCCAAATGGGAATAACCTCGTCATGAAACCCGTAAAAATCCTGGTCATCGACACTTAAAGTTCTATTATGAACACCATCAAAAACTCGATTATCTACTACACCATGTGACTCTGTCCATAGACCTAGTTTAAAGAATATTTCAAAAAATTTCAAAAAAAATATACAACCAAATACTACTACGGGACGGGGGCGAACAAGGAAGCTGAAGGGTGGGTTATTTTGGTGGGTATAGTATAACTATAGATATAGTATAATAGTATAACTATAGATATACGGTTACATTCAAAAAATTTCCAATCATTTAAGGCTTCTTTAGGTAGTTCCCAAGTAATATAGAAACTATAGTTTCTTGTTCTCTTGTCAGTAAGGTCCATGCTCGAAATAAAAATTTGGAAAAAAATTGACTGGAGTAAAATTAACATTACATTACACCTTATGTAAAATCGAAATTTTTTACTCCAGTCTTTTTTGTAAATTGGCATAGTAAAATTTTCCTTGCAAAAATTGCTTTTTTTCCAAATTTTTATTTCGAGTATGGACCTTAATGACAAGAGAACAAGAAACTATAGTTTCTATATTACTTGGTAGAAACATATATTAGCATAGGTAGGGAAATAAGTAATAAGTAATTCTCTATATACAGGGTTATCCATATATTTATGGCGAAATATTTGATTTTTTTAAATATTTTTCGCCATAGATATATGGATAACCCTGTATATTCAAGCTTCCTTGGCTCTAAAGCATATCAAATAGATAGTTTATAATTATATAGATTCATCATAGTATCTAAAATATCAATTTTTTCTATAGAAACTTTAATTAAAAACCTATTTCTAGTAATTATACCTAAATAATTATTTAAGTAGTATAGAGTATAATTTTTTTTTATTTGGTAAATTGAAGTGAATCATAAATAAATCATTAATGCAATATGGAAAATGGGCCAAGAGATGATTTATCACTTTTAGATGAAATGATTCTCGGTTCCCAAAATCCTGAAAATGTTCCACCACCACCACCAAGCCCTCCAGATTCAGTTTCAGAACAGTTTCAAAATTCAGTCGAAATTGGTCCAACAACATTTGAAGATTTACCAAATGAAGTACCCTACCCACATACTTTAAAATTATCTTTTAATAAAGTTTCAATTTAAAATCATAATTATCATATATTATGTATTTAGGTCATAGGTCAATTTTTCTCCTTCCTCGACCGAGATGATTGCCAAAGAATTCGAGCAGTGAATCGAAATTTTAGTACACTAATCGATTCAATATTTGGGATCAAAATTCTCCTTGCTAATGATGACTATGAAGACTTGATTACAAGTTTAAATGCTCAAAATAAAAAGGTCACTTGGGTCATGTTCATGAATCTCACAATGCCAATTGAGACACCTCCAGTGAAATTTTTAGAAAATGTTTCAACATTAGAATTCCATTGGATTACCATCGGTTATAATCTTCTACCAATCCTTCTAAATTGTCCAAAATTGACTCATTTAAAATTCCTAAATGCTGTGATTGATATCCCACTCTCATATGATAAATATGATCCAGTACTTGCTCAAGGACCTTGGAATTTGTCGAAATTGAAAAGTTTTACAATCCAAACTAGAAGCCATACAGAGACTGCACAAAATATTATGAGACAAAGTCATCTGATTGAAAGAGGGATTTTTGGATCAATTGAAAAAATAATTTTTATTTATGAAGATACAACACCCCTGCTCCCAATTCAAGAAATTTTCAATCTAGACACACCTGGCAACGATCCTCTAATGCATTTCACCTGGCTTCAAAGAAAAACTTTGAAATTATTTGAAGTTCGAGTGAACATTAATAATGATTTGAATGAGTCAAGTAGTTTAAAATTTGAATTTTATCCATATGGATCGAAGGATGAAGATATTTGTCCACTTCAGATAAAGCATGGTGTTTTCAATCAACCTATAAGACCTCAATGGAATCATTTTTTGATTTGGCAGGGTTATTTAAAATCATTACAATTTGAACAGTTTCAAGTTAGGAATTGGAGTTTAATAAGGTCAATCATCAAAAGGTCAGAGGGGACTTTGGAAAAAGTGATAGTCGATGGGCAGGCTTTTGGTCATTCTTGGGATTGCTGTTTATTTATAGAGTAAGGAAAAAGACCTCTTCAAAAAAAAAACGGCTCTAGGTAAAAATCCTAGCTACCAAAATCCTACCTTTAAAATCCTATCTGACCGAAATTCTACCTAAACTAAAATGAGTATACCCATTTAAGTTAAGTATCTAAAATGTTTTTGTTCATTTGAAAAATTGACCAAAATTGGGCAGATTTAGTCAAAATTTAGTCAAAATTTTCAATTTTTGAGATTTTTAATATGAAATTATTTTCAAAATGGACCAAAATAGTTCAGATTTTTAGTCAAAATTTTCAATTTATGAGGTTTGAAAACAGAGGGGGTATACTCATATTTTTAGATGCGATTTTTTGATGGGATTTTAGTTTAGGTAGGATTTCGGTCGGTAGGATTTTGGCTAGGTAGGATTTCGGTCAGGTGGGATTTTAGAGGTAGGATTTTGGTATGTTAGGATTTTGGCAGCTAGAATCCTAGAGCCCAAAAAAACTTGTGAACCTTTTTTGAAATTTTTCGACATTTTTTAATTTTTTCAATTTTAGTTTCAGAAAACTGACTGAACTTCGACTGGACATACATTTTGCTCAAAAAATTGGTCTATTATTTCTCCCCTTCTCATTAACAACTTTGAAAATCGTAGCTCCCATCATCAAAACCGAGATGACCAGAATTCTATCATTAGTCAATTTGAGATCACTAATTTTTGAAAATTTATCAAATGGGAGGAATAGATATCCACTACGAGAAGATTCAGACCAAGATGATGAAAGTTCAATAATTGATCTCAAATTATTTCTAAATTATCTACTATTACCAAAACTTGAATATTTCGGTCTTGAAAATATCTTTAGACCATTTTATAACTACGATCCACTTCTCAAATGGTGTCAGAAATATCCTCAAGGGCTCAAATTCACTGAAAATTCACAACTCTATCAATATCAAATTATTCTTAATGGACTGAGCATCAAAATTTGTCCAGGATTTGATCGAAATTTTGTACGAGAATATAGTATACATGGTGAGGGTTCTCAAACATCATGTTGTACCAGTATTTTGCAATGCTTATAAATACCTACTCGAAAAATGTGTATCCAAATTCTAAATTCCTGATATTATAAAAAATTCAAGGTTTTAATATTCCATACTCGTACATATTTCAAATGCCAAACCTTAGTGAATAAAAAAATTAGCAAAATGATATTGTAAAAATATTTGAATATGCCTTGCCTTTGCCTATTTCTTTGAAATCTTAAGATAGGGGTAGGGGTATAAAAAATTGCATCTAAATATAGATATTAATAATAATATACCTAGAGATTAGCATATACGGAGACTATGTAATTATTATTGTAATACTAGTATGTACTTATTATTTAGTAGGTATGTATTCTTGAGTTATATAAGTAAAAAAAATGCGATTATAATTTGGAATCTGGACAAGAAGTGTGTTTACTATTGAGAATGCTCATTGAAAATAAGTATGGTTTCGGAATTTTTTAAAATTTTATCCAAATGTAAGATTTTTCATACAATTGTGGTGATTTTGATACTTCATGGATACCATGGTGGTCAAGTTCAGGGTGTTAAGATGTGTCCATCATTAAGCTCTCTACTTAATAAATACGAGGATGAGTCGACACTTCGAGTAAGTTAAACAATCGTATCAATAATTATCACAAAAATTATTTTAAGTATCGAAAATAGCATTTTTATAGCCAAAAGAGTCATATTTTGAGTCAATTGTGACTAGAGGTAAGATATTTTGGTCTTAATGAAACCTTGATTAATCCATTCTCAATTTTTGAACAGTTAGACAAATTTTCTGACAAATTTAAGCATTTATAAAGATTCAAAGTTCAAAAAGTATCTAACATTTCTTGCAAAAAAATCCTTTTGTAAAAGCTAGATAGAATATAAGGATTAATCTGTATTTACATTTAGGGCAAGGACATAAAATGTCAAGGTCAGTCTGATTGTGACAAACCTGCTAATTCGGGAACTGTGGCATTTTTTAATTGCAAACCATTTTACCACTCGACTGTAGAATTTGGTAATTTAATAATCTATTTTTTACACACTCTATAAATCCTGGGCATTATTGAACTAAAAATGTATCTTTTACTAATAGAATCGGGCCAGATGAAATGTGAAGATGGTAAATGGTCAAATTTAAGAGATTTTACGAGTCTTCAGTGTGTCATAGGTCAGTTTATAAAAAAATTTAAAAATCTTTAATAAAACTATATTTGTGAGTAGAATGTGGTGTTAGAGAAGAGGCTGTCAATTCTCTGATTGTTAATGGGGAAAAAACTCGAGTTGAAGAACATCCTTGGCATTCAATAATTTTTAGAAGATATTTCGATGAGAAAACCCGAATTACCAGTTACAAGTATATATGTGGGGGAACTTTGATAAGTTACAGAGAAAGTTATTTCATTTTGTCGGCAGGTAAACTACGAGTACCCTACTGTTATTTCAAAATTTCAGAGACCTCTAGGAAATTTAGTCTTTTTTTGGTTTTTTATGAAATTTTTTTTTAGGAAATGTCAATTTTTTTAGATGGAAATTATCAATTTCTTGGAAATTTTACCATATTTTGGCAATTTTTTCAATTTTTTAATGAAATTTTGTCAATTTTTATTTGAAAACTTTGTCGTTTTTTATAAAATTTTATAGAAATTTTAAGGAAATTGGGATACTTTATCATTTTATTGAACTTTTAGCACATTGTTTTACCAACTTCAAAAAAGGAGACAGAGAACAGATATCTGAGGAAAATTTTCAAATTCAACTCGGAGCTACGTCACCTGACTATTATTCAAACCTCCAAAATTCAGAAACACAAACATTCAACGTAAGATATCTCTAAAAAAAATTCAAAATTTCCAAAATTTTAAAAAAATTCAAATTCAGGCTTACAATATCAGTATCTCTCCAGCTTATTACTTTGAACTTGCTGAAGGTACCCTATAGTTTAACTTGTTAATTCAAAATTTGAAATTTATTAAACTTTGATTTAAAAGGCGATATTGCTATTATTGAATTAAATTGTCCCGTTCATCTTACCAGGTACATCATGTTCAATTTAAGGAAATTCTAAAAAATTTGTGAATTTTTAAAATAATTAATCAAAATCCACTACAATAGATACGTGATACCAATCTGTTTTCCATTTGATAAAGCTGAAATTCGTGAATTGATAAATCTACATACACAAATTGGCTATTGGGGTACTGTAAGTAAACAAAAAACCTAAAATTATGGTCTATAGCCATTTTTACTTAAGTAGGGTACTCTACTTCTAATTGTTGCGCGAGCGAAGCGAGCACTTACATACTATTCAACTTTGCTTGCACTTTGTCCGTCCGTCTGTTTGTCTGTACAGAGAATAACTCGAGAACAACTGGACCGATCTTAACCAAACTTTGCATGAAGGACCCCCATATGGTCTCGGTGTGCCATTTCGACAAAAAACCCAGGTGGCCCCACCCCTTGCGGTGCTGCGGACCTTTTAAGGGTCCACCTGAACCGCAAAATTTTTTATTTGATAAAAATGTTCCCCATGGCTTGAAATGCAATGATATATGGTCCCCGTAACCGCACGGTGGCTCCTGGAACCGCAAAAATTTTGATAAAAATAACATTTCATAGCTTTGCTCGCACAATTAATAATCAACTTCTAGGGAGTTGATTAAAGCCTAGTAAATATACTAGAACAGGTAACCATGAGAAGTTGATGAATTATTTTGATTTTCATTTATGCTTGGTTTGAATTTGCTTGGTCAATAGGATAATTTTGATTTCTTGATGGTGGTTAGTAGAGATGAAATAACAGTTTTTACTTTTCAAAATAATATATATGAACTATCAACGAACAGAATGATATAAAGGCGGCCCTTTATATCATTCTGTTGGCCCCCAATCTAATTTTAATTGAAAATTAACTTCAAACAGGAGAAAATATTTGAGTGACCTAGCTTGAAATAACATTTACTATAAACATTTACTAGTAAATATACTGGACTCCATTGGGTTAAATAAACTGTAACTAATTAATTTGTTTCTATTTAGGTAGTAGGATTTGGTATAAATGAAAATGGTACATTATCACAAAGTTTGATGAAAGTATCCTTACCAATTGCTAACCGATCTGATTGTACGATCCCCTTTGGCCGTCCTCCATCAATTTCTCAATTGTGTATTGGCACTGAACAAGGTTTTTTTTGTTTTTTTTTTCGACCAATTTTGTAATTTACTAATTACAACTGTACAAGTTAATTAACTAATTAGATTATTTAAAATAGAAAATAAGTCAGTGTGCAATGGAGATAGTGGATCTGGGCTGGTTTTTCAAGAAAAAAGATTCTACATAAATGTAACTCTAAATCTACATACTTATGTCTATCAAAAAAATAAGAGTTATTTTATTTATGTACATAGGGTATCGTTAGCTCAGGACCTGAACGAGGTGTTTGCAAAGGATTTGCAATATTTACCAAGGTTCTATCATACTCTGGATGGGCTTTTAGTATTATGAAAAAAGATGATTTAACAATGAATCTTACTTTCAGAAGGTTTACACTTTAGTAGAATGAAATATTTTTTTAAAGACTTTTTCTTTGTACTAGATACAATTCATTTTGTGGAATTCGACCAAAAATAGCAAATAGACCACCTCAAAGGATCCAAGAACTACCAATTAGTAGTACTACTACCTATAGAACAAGTTCGACAACAATTAGACCTTATTACACTGATCCTACAACACCTAAAAGGACCACAACTTATCCAGCATTTATAACTCGGACACCTAGTACTACTCATACTACTAGTACTACGAGTAGAATTACAGAAATATATACAAGTAGCAGTAAGTAGTGTGTCTAAAAACATAATAATTGAAAAACTAAGCTTAAAAATTTGTTCAAGAGTCTAAAATTATACACCAGCAGCACTAAAGAAATCAATTTTGAGTCAATTTTTATTCAAATATTTTGAGTCTTATTACGAGTATACATATGACCAATAGATTGGTCAATTCTAAAACTCATGACTCATAACATAACCCATTTGAATTTGAAATGTTTTGTTCAAAAATATTAAAAAATCACAATTTTTTGTATCTAATTTTTTACATACCTTTTAATCTATAATAGGTCTGGAACGAAATTATTCAATAAATTAATGGATATGAGTTATTATACAGAATAAGAGTACCCTTTATACTCTGTATGTATAGGTTGGGTACTTTTGCCTAAAAAAATTTAAATCTATTCATCAAAATCACTGTAAAGGACTTTGAATCAAAATATGTAAAAATCTTAGAATTTCAATAGCTATATGAATACTGGAACTTGAAGACTTGTAATTTTTTCAATTTTTTTTAACAATTTGATAAATTACAGATCCTACAGTGAGTCCAATTACAAGTACTAATACAAATTATGAAAATGATAATTGTGGGATATCAAGTGAGAATTCATCTGGGATAAGTGATCAAACAGCGAGCTTAGCACATTGGCCTTGGACAGTAATAAAAAAAATCTTACTTACTTGATTTGCATATATTGCTAAATAACTTGTAATATTTCATATCCAATATTCAATTACCTACTACTGTAACATATACACACAAGTATCTTACTAACTACTACATATATTATAAGATACATACATAATTTGATTGTTGTACTCGAATAATAATATTTTGTTTTGTGATATTTGAACAGATTTCTCTTTCATCTCGAACGTTCAATTCACAATCGGAGACAAAATGCGGAGGGGCACTTTTACACAAAAATTTCGTGATAACCTCAGCCAATTGTGTAGAATGGACTTTAAGGTATACCCCCTTATATGGTCTATTGTAAATCCTCAATTTGGACATATTTTAATGACTTATTGATGTAATTAAATGTGTTTTTAAAATGACAAATAACCATTTCAAAAGCCTCATTTTAAGGTGTATTGCAAACAAATCACAATTTTTTTTGCAAAAAATGTAAAATAATGAATAGACTTCAATTTTTTTTATGATTTTTTAGAGATCCACAAGATCTGGTTGCAACACTCGGTTCTAGAAGATCACATCCCAGAAAAGTTGAGAGGATAATCCTCCATCCTGGATATAAGGCACCTTCAGCACCTGATTATGAATATTCTGAAGTAATTTTCAGCAAAAATTTCTTAGTTTTTATTCTATGTATTTATTAGATCTTCTAATTGGAAAAAAAAATTTATAGAAAAATATAGCTATTTTAAAATTGGAGCCAGTTTCAAAGGACTCAATTTGGTCATCTCAAACACCCATCTGTTTACCTAGGTATTTCAATAGGACTTTTGTTTTCAGCCCTTCAAACTTGGCGATTGTAACCGGTTGGAATAATACAGGTAGGTATAAAATACAAAAAATTATCTGAATTTGAAATTTGTATGCAATTATTGCTACTCTAGTTGTTTTCAAACAATAAGTATAAAGTCATAAGTATGGTAAGTATTTCACTATAATGTATTTCGACAGAGGAGAGGTCATGTTATTATCCAATCCAATTCTATACAATACATCATAATCAAAATTTATAATTACATACCTGAATTACATTACATTTTATACACAGGATATCAAGAACAATTAGGACTACATTTTCTACCAAATGATCGATGTAGAGCATTTTTCTCAAAAGAATCCACGAAAAGAACCGTTTCAAATTTATCCATATGTACTGGAGGAGGGGGTGCTTACTCTACTGGCATTTGTTCGGTAAATTAATTTAATTTTTAACTTACATTTAAGGTAAAAATGGTTCATTTCAACAATTTTATTACGAGACTTGAGGTTCTAAATTTCAAATATTTTATATAAAACTAACCTTTAATACGAGTAGTATAGTGGTATTCTTATCTCGAATTTTAATTTTATTCCCTACTTATGAAATCTAGAATTTCAAAATTTAAACTTGAGATAATGATTACTATTATAAAATTTTGGTAAAAAGTTAAAAATCGAAAATAGCTAGATACGTAGGCAAATCAGTCATTGGTTTAACAAAATCTGAAAATCAGTCATTTTCTGACATTTAGATATTTGTTTAAAAGCTCGTAGGTACGGAGTATATGTATTTATACATTTTCAAATTTTTACGGAAAAAGTAATTTAGAGCCAAGTAAAGTTACAAAAGCTGATTTATATCCCTATTACATATACTCTGTATATTATATATTTAGCTAAATCAGATTAGTTGAGCTATTTACTGAATTTTGTGACTTGTAGTTATAAAAGGTTCTACATTTATGTTTACTAGTCAAACCTAAATCTTAATTTTGCAAAAACCTCTAGTAGGGTATCTAAATACATTTGAAATTTTGAATTTCTTGAAAAGAATGAAAAATTTCTCTAGAGTTAGGTATGAATTTAGGTAAAACAAGAACTGTATAAAAAACTAAAAAAAAAACTACTAAAAATGGACATTATGAGCTTTTTCTAATGCTTAGTCATGTCTCAATATGATATGTATGACTCAATATGATATGACCTGTAGGCTTGTCGTTTAGGATTAGGAACAATATCCGATCGATAATTTATGAATTTGACATTTTGAATTTTGTACTTTGGCCAAATATACAGTATAATTTATGCAAATTTGGTAAAAAGTGAAAGACACGATTATACATATAGGTACACTTGTTTTTTGCACTTTTCTTGGTACTCTATGACTCTATGATACTATACTTGTACAGTATATAGTATATAGCATATACCTATAGGCATAGGATAGGTACTCTATGGTTTTTTTTACATATGCAATGCATTTAATTTAAATGATTTTTTTAGGGAGATGGGGGAAGTCCACTGATAATTCAAAATGAAAGTTCTCGATACGAGTTAATTGGCATTTTGTCAGTCTATGATTTTTGTAATTTTTGGAGCCCCATCATTTTCGCACGTGTTTCATTCTTCACCAAATGGATTAGTAGAGTTATATCGACTTCTTGAAATCTTGGTAGAAAAAAAGTTAAATAACCAGTACTATAGATCCTGTATAGTTATATGTATTTATTTATGTAAGAAAACTTTGCATTCTTTTTATTACTTGTAATTAAAGTACATAGCTCTATTCACTTTCTTACACATCAATCACATGAATAAAATGACCAGTAGGAAATACAATATATGATATAACAGTTTAAAAAAATGTAAAAGGAAATACTTTGTTTTGTAGTGTAGTGTTTAGGTAGTATAAAATGTATTTGTATAACAAAAAAAAATAGTTAAAAAGTAAAGAAATAAGGATAAAGATAAATAAATTTAAAAATACCCATCTATACTTTGGACTTTTTTGAAAATAGATAAGTAGAAGATTTTGATGGAATTTTGAGTATTTTTATCAAATTAGTTTGGAAGTCCATAAGAGTCTGATGGTGTTTGAGCTGGGACTCCATAGGAATCACCTAAAATATAAATTTTTGTAAAAAAAGGGCATTTTTACAGATTTTTGTGAGCTTTTTTACCTGGTTGAGAACCTGAACTTGATGCTGGATATCCTCCATCAGAGCTGGACTGTTCTTGAGCCTTATACCTGATAAAGTAGACTTCCGGTTTGGATGGTTTAGTTGGTTGAACTTTGGGTAAAATGATTTCCTATTTTTTGGGGAAAAAATGTCAAAATTTAGTTGTCTACATAAAATTTGCATAAAATTTCTTGAGGTTACAAACCTGAGTTGGATCTGGTCTTTTGAGAAGAACATAAACTAAAGTTTTGGTTTCAGGTTGTGGTGGAAGTTCTGGGATTTCAGGTGCTTCATAAGGTGATTCAGTTGGTGCTTTGATGAAAATAATTTTGTAATGTTTTTCTGGCTTGGGTGCAATTCTGACTGGTTTGGGTCGTCTAATATACTCTGGCTCTTTTGGGGCTATATGGACCTGGAATTATTTTAAAATAATTACTACTTGAAATCCACAAAACGCTTAAAATTGAGAAATTTTCGAGAAAAATTTCAATCACAGGTCAATTTACTGTACAATTTACAGAATCTAAAATTATAAAGTTTGAAATTAGGCTGAAACTTACATAGACGTGCTTGTGAATAACTTGCTGGTCACATCCTGGACCACCTTGATTTCCATTACAGCCTCCTGGAGCTCCATATTCTAAAACAAAAAAAAATTTCATCAAAATTTCAAAAACAAAATTACATTCCAAAATGGAATATGTATTTTCGACTTTTGATTCTATACCTGATGATGGTGGTCCATAATTAGATTGAACTTGAGCTTGTTGTGGTGAACTTTGTATTTGTGCTTGTGAATTAGAATAACCACCTGATGAAGCAAAGGTACTTTGTGGTGCAATTTCATAAGAGGTTTGTGGTTGATAGAAATTTGATGGAGGTTCTGGGTAAGCTAAGGCCACAGCCAGGGTTGAAACTAATACCTAAGAGCAAAAAAAATCCAAAATAAAAATCTCTACACCTTAATACGACAATGCGACAATATGACGGTAATATGACACTTACCAAAAGCAATTTCATATTTGTATCCTATAGGTTGGAAAGTAATAAATCACAAAATGACACAAAATTTCCGCTCAAGAATTTGATCTAGACTGATCTAGTTATGTGTGTTTGGGAGCCTTTTTAAACATTTTGCAAAAATATTGCCATAAGGTAGTAATAGGGTAGTGCATTAATTATTTAGTAAACTGTCTCGATATTACTCAATATACCTACTTGTATAATCTCACTTACCTACTAATGATGGTAGACTACTCATATAATAACAAGAAAGAAAGCTTTAAAGATATATTCTACCTACTGTAATACAATGGATACTTGGGTATATTTAAAAAGGGGAAAATAACAATTGATCAAAGGGGAAGTAATTGAAAATTGGAAAGAAGTCGATCTACATAATAGTACATACATACATAATTGGGCGAGCGAAGCGAGCACTTACTATTCAGCTCAACTTAGCGTGCACTAACGATTAGTCCGTCTGTCTGTCTGTCTGTATGTATGTCTGTTCGCGGCATAACTCGAAAACTACTGGACCGATTTTAACCAAATTTGGCATGAAGGACTCTTATAGTGTCTAGTTGTGCATGCTCGAAAAAAATTTCAATTTGCCCCACCCCTTGGGGTCAGGAGACCCTTTAAGGGTTTCCCATTTTAATCAAGATAACTCAAAAACTATCGGACCAAATTAAAGCAAACTTCGCATGAAGGACCCTTAGAGGGCCTAGTTGTGCCTTTCAGACAAAAATTTCAGATTTCAGTCAAAAATTTTCTAACCCCCTAGGGTATTATGAACCCTTTAATAGGATCCTCAAATTAATCAAATAGAAAAATATTAGCAAAATTAAAGTGGGATAATCGATGCTGGAAATTTCCGATTTGACATCCGTTTGACCCTCAACTTTTGCCCTATGACCCAAAAAAATGTTATTTAAGTTTAGATGTAATCAAAGCTTTATCTAAAGAGTAGTTAATTAATTCCTAGTAGTATAAGTTGTAGTGATCATTGACTTGTAGTTCCTTTTTGGTCAACTATTTTTCTGCTTTTTTCAAAGTGTCATCATGTTAAATACTTAAATATTATTTAACTTAAATAACTAGTTATACCTATGTAGTAGTATGGTAGTAAGAACGCACCTTTGCTCACGATTATTATTCTTATTTTTTTTTCTCTCTGATTCCTGAATGCATCTGCTGTAAAGCATCACAATTATTTATTTTATAAAGTGATTAGATTCATAAGTATCTTTAGTAGTTTAGTTATAAGTATCTGTAGTCTGTAGTATGCATGGTAAGTGAGAGGTGAAAAGGTGGAAGTTGTTTGGGCAAGTTGTGAGCAATATTAAATCACCAATTTTTTATAATTTTTTTTTACTTGAAAAGGTTCATTAAAAAAGCTTACAAATATGCACTACTACTGATATTACTTGTGTATCTATTGCCTATAAGCTACTTGTACTGACTATTAGGTAGGAAGGATGTAAAAGACGAGTCAGATCAACTATCATATGACTATGACTATGAGTATGACAGAATAGAAATATAGCTCGGCCAATTACCTTTTTTTCCAAAAAATCGATCAAAAAATGTCAAAATAAGTTGACATAATAAAGTGAACAAGAGTTTTCTAAACTATAAAACGAATTCAAGGCATGTATGTATAAAGGCATACATAATTCAAGGCATACATAATATGTATGTCTAATGTCTATAGTCTAATCTGATTTTGTGATCTAATTTTTTGACTCAAATCCAAATTTTATCTGGAAAGACATTTCAAGAAATATTTGATCGACTTGTACTTATTAGTACCCTACTACATACTTTATAGGTAGAAATTTTTACAATTTTTTTCGAAATAAACAGATATAATCAATAAGTAAGGATACTCTAGTTAGTACTGGTAGAGATATATTGTACCTACGGCACTTACTTTTTAAGTGTTTTTGATTTAAAAAGCATATTTACACACTTTTCCAAATCCTATAATCTAAAGAAAGGAAATTATTCAAATACCTACCTAATTTATTAAATTAAGCAATAAAGTGCGAGTACATTAGTATTTAAATCTTGCTCTAAACATTTAAATGAATACTGAAACACCAAATTTTGACTAAAATCTTGCACAGAATAAATTCGAATTTAAGCTCAAATCTAGTTTCTCAGAACTGAATTTTAAAAAATCATATGTTAAAGTTGAATTTATCTGATCTGAAATTAGTAATTTCCGAATTTCAAAAGTGAATTTTGGCAAAATTCTATCTAAATTCTAATACCCAAAAATATTACATTTTTCGGACTTTTCTGATAGTTTTGAACAATTTTAAGAGGATATTTATTGAATATTTTTGACTAATCTAAATAATCTTTGATAGAAATAAGCAAAAAATCAAGTATCTGTATAAAAAGAGAGACTAGTGTAAAAAAACAGTAAAAAGGATATACCTCTAGAGAATACAGAAGTTAGATTTGAATTTGAGATTCAGATTGATGAGGGCAAATAAATGAAAGAATTCTACCTTAATTATTGTTACCTAATTCTTCCTGTTATACTACTCGTATACCTATCTATACAGATATGTATAAGTACCTGCAAAATTCATCAATAAAATGCTTATTCTCTATAGTATGCCAATACATACCACTTAATTAATGCACTTTCTTATCACATTTCTTTTGCAGTAGTTTGCACGCACTTAAAGCTAAAAAATTTGGCATAAAAAATGACAAAAAATGACCTGAAGGGAGAAGAATACTTGGAATATTGGAATATTATATTTTAATTGATTTCGATTTCTTATACTTGAGTATATGAAAGTGCTAAATTATACTAAGTGAGATTTTGTATCATGATAAGTCGAGTATTGAGTGGATTATTTATTCTAAATTCTAATGAATGAATCATGTCATAAGAAAACTCGTTTTTTTGATCATCTAATTATTGTGTTTTTGTTTCATTTCGCTCCATTTTATCAACTTTATAGTATGATTGTAATTAATGACCCCCTTTTTGTTTACTAAAGACATGTGATTTAAGCTTAATAAAGTAAAAGGGTGAAATTAATTTGTCAACGATATGTCATATTGTGGATTTTGGGCATTTGCATTTGCTATATATGTACTCGTATCTGTAATCTGGATACAAAATTACAAATGCTTTTAAAATATATTTTATACCAATCTGAAAAGGAAGGATGATAAAATGCATTCAAGTTATTTCAATCGAATATTTTAAACTAATCCTATATCTATTACTACCTATATGTAGGGTAGATACTTATTATACTTTTACCATTAGATTAGATATTAGATACACATTTTTCAATATGAAATTCAATTTCCTTAAAATTTTAGATCTGTACTAGTAGGTTTTGAAAATCAGAGAATGTATAAAATGATTCCAAAAATTGACAAAAATTTGCCTTCATATTGGAATTGGTAATTTGAATATGTTTTGTTGAATATTTTTGACCAACATAGGTTAATATAGGCCTTAATTTAGGTAGTTCAAAGTATAAGAAGTAGGTAGATTGGTTCCATAAAATTCTCAAAAATCTTACCAAAATATATATTTAAATTTAAATGTATTTTTATAAGGACTTGTACTCAAAAATCCCTAGCTCTAATTTCTACTTGTAAAATCAGAAAATTGACTTTTTTTTAAAATGATAGTTTTGTAGCCTTAAAACGAAACAAATCTATTTATTCGGAATTTTTACAGATTTTTTTTTTTGCAGATTTGTGCAAACGTTTTCACAGATAAGACAGAATGCAGATTTTGAATTTTTAATGTAAATGAATGAAGTATTTGAGTCACTTTTAGCTAAAAGAATCTTATTTGAAATACAATCTGATCCATTTGACCCACATCAATATGGC